>LWCA01000467.1:0-26775 GCA_001642005.1 Intoshia linei | reverse complement strand
ATATGGTGAAAAATAGACAAGTATGTATTAACTTCCCAAATTTTTGGAAAAATCGAAGCCAAAAAATTTGAAAAATTTTTCTGGTAGTATTAGAGTTAAAGTAAAAAGTAATGTGATATGATGGTTCCACCTGAAACAAGTTTGGGAACCACTCCTTTAAAGGATTGATAATAGTGAATAGTATGATTTTTAAGTTAGATTTTCAACATGAATTTATTTTTTTGGTAGAATAAAAATGTACCCTCGGCAGAACTAGGTGCTGTTATGTACTACGTAAAAACAGCCAACCTAGTACATTATACTTATACTATATTCTTTGTATAACATATATTCAAAAAATATAAACCTTTTAAAATAATTTTGATAATAATTAATTATATTAATTTCTCTAATATACGTTTTTGAAATACTATCCAAACTACTGTATTTGATATAATAAAGTGTTTCTTTCTTCAATTTTGTTATTTTTAAGTAAATATTTAGAGATGAAGAATTTCTAATATATAAAATTATTTCTAATTATAAATACATTAAATATAAAATATATAAGTAAATATTGTTGTAACAGATAACAAAATACGAAAGAAATTTCAAAAAATTAAATAAAAATTGTAAATATACTTGTTAAAGTATTTGAAGGTGTAACCATCTCTATACCATTTCACTATCGATATGATAATAATTACAACCGATGTGATAATAGCTAAATTCAAAATGGAATAAAGTTTTGTCAATGTGATAAGAATTACAAGCCATGTGGTAGAAATTGGTTTCAATGTGAACATCGGTTGTAATTATTATCATATTGATAGTGAAATGGTATAGTGTTGTCTCAGAATACAAAAATAAGCAAATGCATGATGTTGATTTATTTTGTGGGTAAACTGGACAAAATTCTAATAATTACTTTTTCTAAAATTCTAGGATTAAAATAACTAACTAGCTTGGCAGTTTTGTACTTTATACAAACATCACCTAGCTATGCCGAGAGCGGAATTTTTTAATTTTGCCACAATAAATAAAATCTTACATAAAAATTCTACCATTCACTATTACCAATCTTTTACAGGAGTGATTCCCGAACGTGTCAAGGCAATTTTTATTTTAAAATTTTTGGACAATAAATAGGTTCCAATTTTTTGTTTTGAATTTACAATGTTTAATGAAATTATTTACTAAAACAAAAAGTAATTATTAAGTTGCTTTTTTTAACATGAAGGATTAACTTAACTTAAACTTTTTATGTATTTTAACTGTAAAAATCTGTATGGTGCATTACAAAAATATAATTACCAATTCCAACAATTTTTTAAACAAATGTTTAATTATATTGTTGGAATGCACACTATTAATTAATTAATTGTGATATTTTTTTAAATTGAAGATATACCTTTTTGAAATTGAAATTTATGATAATGTTGAGGATTTATTCATCATTATTTTAAAATCTGTATGATTAAATTAAGGGTTTGTTTTAATAGATTATAAATATTGTTGACGAAGCAGTTTTCAACATGATTATAATGTTGCAAAACTTGCCATTTTCATAAGAGCCGAGTCATTCAGATTTTAAAATTTATGTAGAATTAGTAGAAATCGTACCAATACATCAGGGATGGGCAAACTACGACCCGCGGGTCGAATGCGCCCACCTAATAGTTGTCTGGTAAGCCCTGTTAGTTAAATTTAATTATTTTATTTTTGTATACAAATAATCGACTGAATCTCAAATTTTATTAAATTTGTATTTCTAGTCAAGAGTTGCCAACCAACGGGTAAGTCAAATAGTTTCATAAATAGATAAGGTGAAAATGAAAATATCATTTATAGTTTAGTGAGAAGAATTCTTCATTTTCATTGGTTCATATGAGAACATCAATTAACTTTCTATGCACTGCAGTGCGAGAATTATTACTTTCTATTACGAGGTTGCAATAGAAACCATATATCAGTGTATATAATAATATTGTTAAATAATAAAGTTTTTGAAAATAAATTATTTATATATTTCAACTAGGGCCACCGTTTTTTGACTATTTTATGGCACATTCTTGGGAAGATTTTGCAGATTGATAATACATTTCGCTGTAACAACGAAATTTAACAATTATTGTTTTTCTGATAAATTTGCCATAAAACGGTTAAAATGTGATTGACTTTTTGACAATTGTGGCCCTAATTTGAATAAATTTCAATGAAATTGTATTAGATTACACATAGACTCACCCATCGCAGATAATTTACTTTAATTTGAATTACTTTTTTTCCAAATTAAGAGGTGTACTTTTATGAAAATCATAAATATCTTTAGCTGCACATTTAATTAATTGAAATAATGATGATATTGTCAATTTATCATTTGTCTCATCAAAACCTAAATATTATAATAAAGTACAGTATTTGTATCTCTCATTTGTCAATATTGTAATTTCTGAGAAAACTTAAATTTATGTTCTATATTGAGAAATATTGTCAAATTTGATGCTTGATATAATAATTTACATGTTAATCAATAAAAATTTGATGATTTAATAAAATTTTGTATAGCAACGATATCAGCGTTTGATAAACATTAATTTACAGAAATATCATAATTAACTAGAATTAATATTTTTTTAGAAATAATTCTGTCTTAATTGTATACTAATTATTCTCAACTTCTTAAATTAATGAAATATCTGCAACAATGATGAAATAATTTAATGTGTAATTTTTTTTCATGTTGCTGCCCGCGAAATTTGTAAAATTTAGTTTTTGGCTCTCTATCGCCATATGTTTGGACCACCTTGGTATAGGGAATTAAGAATTTTACAATAAGTTAAATTTAATTTGGGAATTTTAAAATAAAGCAATGTTCCTCAAAGGGTAACTAATATATAACAGAAATAATATTCATATTTAATCCATAATTGATTATAATCCTTAAATTTAAATAATTACCAAAAAATATAGAAATGGTTTTAATTTTATATAAATAAGATTCACATTCCGTATTACGCCAATTTAAGTGTAATTCATTAAATTTTTCTTCTCTAAAAATACCCTATATATCCTAACTTATATAATATGCTGCGGGATTTTTGTTTGTGTGTGTGTGTTCCACTTTATTGATTTAAACACCAGTCTTAAAATTTTTAAAAGACCATATTTCAATTACAGTTTTTTCCGGGACGTATAATAAGATAAATTTTAACCTCCCAATTTCACATCTTACGGGTCAAAAACCCCAGTTTTCTCTCCTTTTGAAAATCAAACGAGTTGGAGAATTTAAAAAAATATATACGCTGATGCGGATTTTAAAATCATAAATTTAAATTTAAAAAAATTATATCTTCAGGGCCAAAACCAAAAATTACCCTTTTTTTTAATTTTACAAGCAAATATTACACAATTCCCCAAACAGTGTAAAAATGAATATTTAATTTTATATTAATTCAGCATATAAAGAAATTAAGATAATTACGATTTAAAATGTGAATATAATTTACCTATACTTGTCACTATAAATGACAAGGAAATTGTGTATAATATATTCCCATTTCTTGCAATTGAATTTCCTAAGATTAATATATTTAAAAAATTTGAAATATCAACCAAACACAAACTTTGTCGAAAATAACATAAATAAAAATATCCCTGGTCATGATAGGCTTTATTTTTTCAATCATATTTTGAAATTTATTTTCAATCATTTCGTTTTTGGAGGCTGGAGCACTGTTAAATAAATTACTGCAACTGTTTAAATAATATTCAAAATATTCATTGCATTGTACCTATTAAAATATAATTGTATATAGACATCGGATGTCAATTTATTCTGTATAAGAATATATTAGCACCAATGCCATATGACGGGCCTAATATTGTAAATGAATAGGTAATGTTAGAAAACTTTGTTATGGTGACTGAAATTTTTTGCTCCAGAAGGGTTAGTTTGGAAATCGCTGCAGCGTGCTGGATTAAACAATGGATAGTGAATTTTAATTTTATTTTATATTATTTAATCTCTTAATTTTATGCACCCATTGACGGGCCATTAGAATAAAGTTAAAATTTAGTATACAAAAATTCAATAATTACAAAGGAGAAGAATGATTTTAGCAATTTAATTGCCGTTTGTTTACCATCATGATCAATAATATGCTCCAAATCGCCATAAATAAACTAAAAATTTAAATTTTATAAATTTAACAGATTTTGTAGTATTAAAATTAAAAAATATTCATGTGCAAACCAGATCATTTCATCTTTTACTTATATAACATTACATTTCTGTGTGTTGCAGTATATTTAAAAAATTAACAGTCGTAGAATTAAAAAAACACAATTATAATACGTTTATTGTCAAAAACCCAATTTGCCTTTTGTTTAAATATAAAATTCTTTGTTTGTCTGAGTGTGTTATCGTTTATTTCAATAACTAAGAGTCTTAGAATTTTATAAAGTCCGCATTTTTATTACAGTTTTTGTCGGGTGAAAGTAAGATAAACTTCCAAAACTCACATCTTACTGGTCAAAAACCCCACTTATCCTTTTTTTGGAAATCAAACGAGTTTGAGAATTTAAAAAAATATACACTCTGATACAGATATTAAAATCATAAACATTATCATAAATTTAAATTTAAAAAAAATTACATGTGGTACAGTTGTATGCTGTTAACACACAAAAAAAATTTTAATCTGAATTGACGCCTTCCCGATCAAAAAATCATGTTAGTATTCATTTTTTTTTATTCGAAACTATTGTATAAAAACAAAAAATGTGAAATTATTAACTGTTCGAAAATTAAAAAAAAGGATTATCTGTAGAGCTTATTCCAGTTGATATAAATACAAAATTTCAACCCCAGAAATCTACGCATTCCCGGTGAAAAATTATTTTTTATTTTCAAATATTTCAATTAAAATAAAAATTTAAAATATAAATACTGATCCTACGAATTCAAAAAAAATGTGCATTGAACGTCTACAGATTTCCAATAAAGAAATATGTGTGAAAATCTATATAATTCATTCCTTCGGAATTTTTTTCATTGCTACGCAATTTTTAAATCTCAAATTCTCATTTTGAAAAAATTTTACGAAATTTATTTTAAAACTACAGCAACTAAAAGTACAACTTTGTTATTATCATTTTTGTATTTTGTATTTGAATGCTTTGCATGTTGATAAAATTCATCCGAAATATGTTTTTAAACTGCTGCTTCCGTTAATTATTGAAATTGATATTTTTTACTCATCGAAAGCAGATACTGAATATACAGGTTTTTTACAATTTTATTTTTTATGGAATTTAAGCTATTTTAACAATATTTAGGATTTACTATTTTGGCTTTATTTTTAAGATTATACATTCATTATCTCTAATAAATTAAATAAATGGGATCACAAAAATTGTTTTAAAAATTCTATACAAAAATGCTAACCAAATAAAATTAAGTGGGAATAATTCATTTTAAATGAAAAGTTAATGTGAAATTCAAGTTTAGGAATGACTTGTTTAAATGATTGTTAATAATGAGTAGCATTTTTAATTATTATTTTATTATTGACATTATGTGAATTTATTTTTTTGGTAGAATTATATAAGTCCGCCCTCGGCAGAACTAGATACTATTTGTACGTAATACAAAACAGTCAAGCTAGTTAGTTATAATTCCAGTGGTAATTCGAATACGCATTAGAAAATTAATGTAAATACTACTACAATTTACTACAAAAAATGCGAAATCAATAAATGATTACATTAAACATCCTGTATATATTGTTGAGAAAATTTCGGAAAAAGGTTTTATGTTGGTTTTCAATAGCGGTATTTGATGATTCCATAGAACCTGTAACATCATTTGTTGTCGCTTTGTAATCATTTTTAATAGTCTATATTAAATCAAATAAAATTCTAAATAAGAACTGTGAGTAATTTCAAGAGACTAAATTCGTCACCGGATACCCACTTATTTAATTTAATTGAGACTACAGTATAATAATAACACAGAACAACGCTCAAAAATTTAAAAAATAAATATTAATCAGATGATAAATGTTTACAATTATTACAATGTGTAAATAATTTTTTGAATTTATTATTTACTGATATGAAATAGAATGTCTGCATGTGAGAGTCTGTTACCGTTTATTTAAAAAATTCACAATGCTAAAATTGAAAAAACCTTATTTCTAATAAAGGTTTTCAAGAGTGATGCATTATCGTAAATATGATTTTCAGAAATTGGGTTCTTCAGAGTCAAAAGCTCCTTTTTTCCTTTTTTTAAACAATAAAATTAGACATAAAAATTAAAAGAACCTATATATCATAGACGCAGATCACTAATATTGCCGTAAATTTCAACCTCAGAAACTTACATCTTCATGGTCAAAACCCAAAATTACCATTTTTTCCAAAAATGAACAAAGTTCTAGAATTTAATTCAGTAAGGCTTACTGAATCATCTCAAGAGCGCTCATTATATTTAGATTTTGTAAAACCGTTTTTCGTCGAAATATTTGAATTTTTTTTAATCCGTAATCTATCCACTAAAACAGTGGTGGGCAAACTATGGCCCGCGAAATCATGCTTTATACTTATGTTTATATTGAAATTGATTGTTTACATCAGTGTTTCCCGACCCATTTTTTAGAATTTTATTAAATATATTGTTTTTATCGCCCAGTAAAAATAAAATTTTAAAAAAATATAAAACCAAATTTTAAATGATTGGTAGAATATCCAGGAACATATTTTTTGGAAGCAGGCATAACTAAATTTTATTAAAATATAAAAGGCAACATACTTACTACACAGATAATTGGTGTTGGATAACTTATATTGTCAAACTCTTAATAAATTAATTATGGTTCAATTTAATTCAATTTTTTTTTATTTGATAAAATTTAATTTGTTGAAAAAAATGAAAAATATTTATTTTCGCATCGCCCAGTAAAAAAGTCAAATCGGCCAGTAGTGAGCGATATCACCGGTTTACATTGTAAATTTTACAACATGTCACATTCCATTTAAATAATTAACCGTTTATTAATTTTTGCGCATTAGATAAAATTTTCCTATCTTTATCTCTTTTAAATAAAATAATTGTATATTTTTAATTAGATTAAACTAAATGCAATGATATAAAAATTAAATTTTTTGGTTGGTTTTATCAATAGTTGAACAAAAAAATTATTTTTATTGTTTATCAATAATAGGCTAATTTTTGTTCAAATTTTCTTTTATTGTTTGCATAGATATAATTATAAATATAATACAATTTTGAAACTTAATAATAAACACAATTAATAATTAAAATGCACTCCAAAAATAATAATTGTTAATTATTCAAATGGAATTTTGACACTTTAAATAATTTAATAGAATTTCATCAATTTAAAATTTAAATTGTTTCATGTGTAGTCACGATATTTGTGCGACCCGCGACATAATAATACGTGGTCAATGCGGCCCGCATATCAATAAGTTTGGCAACCATTGCCCTAAAAGATGGTATTAAATGATTCTTCATATAATATATGCTTATAGAGATATTTTTTAATTTAAACATTTCCTTAAAAACTGCGTTAAAAATATGGTATATTTTTGAAAACAAAGTATATATGTGGTGAGTCACTACCAGTTACTTGATTATTTCAGTAACAACGCGACAGAAATTTCTTTAACCTTAAATTATTAGATTTCCTTATATTGTGCACGTTTTCTGATGAAAATGATACAGACAGATTTCAAAAATGGTCAAAAATGTTGTACTGTGAAACAATTACAACTGAAAAAAATTTCTGCTTAAAAAAAGATAATATACAAATATAATTTTTACATTCCTGAAAAAATTTTAAAAACGTATCTCGTATTTAAAGCATTAATTAATATTAATAACTGTCATTTCTGTAGTTACATACAACTAAACCAGCGGTTCTCAACATACTTCGCAGTTGGTACCCCATAATAATTTCTATTTATTGTAACTATGATACCATGTGAATTAAAAAAATCAAATAAAATAGTTAAACTCTACTTCATTAAAAATAGATACATAAATATATTATGAAATTTGTAAAAATATTTATAATTTATGAATCATGAAGTATGAGTCATAGGATGAGATGAACTGGTACCCCAAAATAATTTATGGTACCCCTAGGTGGTACCAGTACCCACATTTGAGAACCGTTGAACTAAACTAATATATAAAATTGATTTACTTTTAAATGAATGACCAATGGTCATTGACCATTATTGTATAAAATCAAATAAATATGGTCTAATTTCTGACTTACGTCTAACAAAATCAAAAAAATCTTACTCTATCAAATGTGAACCATTTCGTGTTAAAGTTAAAAAAATATAAACATGCGTTATGATTATTCTTTATGGTGGATTTCAAATTTTATCTATTTGTTAATTATTAAAACTAAATTTAAAAAAAAATCTGGATGATCAATAATTTTGTGTCATGGGATTATATTTGCGTCTTCCCGTATATATTTTACTGTAAAAAAATATCCCAGAAATTCTTTAAAAAACCTATGATGAGGGTAAGTTTTGCCATTTTTTTTAAAGATAATTTAAATTTTTATAGTTTTATTAGATTCACCATTTATAATTATGTATTTAAAAAATATTAGTTACCCAAAATAGTTCATTTAATGATTTAAAATATGCAATAATCCTTTGTATAAAATAATATTAATGATATTATTACGGTAACTAGGAGACAAATTTCCCTCTATCCTTCAGAATATACATTTTGCAATTCGGTCTATTATTTAAAAATAAAACCTAGCAGAAATTTTTTTAAAACTGTAAAAATGTTGTTCTGTGTAATACTGTATTATAAAAAAAACTAACAATAGATAAATAAACTTTTCCAATTTCTAATATAAATGTAATATCATGCACGCAATTTATAATAAACAAATTGTCTCGAATATTCCCGAGCGATCTACATATATAGATTAAATATGAGTATATCAATGATGAAAANTATAGTTTTATTAGATTCACCATTTATAATTATGTATTTAAAAAATATTAGTTACTTAAAATAGTTTACTTAATGATTTAAAATATCAAATAATCTTTTGTATAATATAATATTAATATAATATTATTACGGTAATTAGGAGGCAAATTTCCCTCTATCTTTTAAAATATACATTTTGCAATTCGGTCCATCATTTAAAATTAAAATTTAACAGAATTTTTTTTAAAACTATAAAAATGTTGTCTGGTGTTATATTATACATATTATAATATAATATAATAATTATAAACAATAATTTATATATACCTCAACTTTATTCTCGATGGCGTCACTGAACTTTGAATTAAAAGTCAACTGACGATTATCTAAATATTTATTTATTTATTTATTTTGTGTCAATAGCTTGACTGTTATGTACTTTGTACAAACGAGCACCTAGTGCGACCGAGGGCGGACTTTTTTTAATTCTACCAAAAAAATAAATTACCATAAAATTTAAATAATAAAATATTTATTTATATAGAATTAAATTTCTGTATGAGTGTGTTACCGTTTATTTAAACATTTAACAGCTATAGAATTTAAACAAACCCAATTTCTATTACAGCTTTTTGAGGCTGATATTTATGTTTAATGATTAATTAATAATATATTTTTTTTCCGAAATATTTTATTAAAACAAAATATGTGAAATAATTATCCGTCCAAAAATGAAAAAAAATATTATTCTGATATAGCTTATTCCAGTTGTTATAAATACAAAATTTCAACCCCAGAAATCTATGTATTCCGAGTGAAAAATAATTTTTAATATTGATTCTACAACTTTCAAAAAAATGTGCATTGAACGTCTACACATTTCCAATACAGAAATATAGATGTAAATATATATAATTCATTTCTTCGGAATTTTTTTCATTCCTACGCAATAGTAAAAAGTAATGTTATATAACGGTTCCACCTGAAACAAGTTTGGGAACCACTCCTTTAAAAGATTGATAATAGTGAATAGTAAGATTTAAGTTAAATTTTCAACGTAAATTTATTTTTTTGAAATAATAAAAATTTGGCCTTGGCAGATCTAGGTGCTATTTGTACGTAGTACATAACAGTCAACCTAGAACATTTATATAACATGAACCACACTGCATTTCAATATAAATAAAAATTACTAGAATCAGCCAAAAAAGATCCAAGTACCATTAAACACATTTTTTTGTGGGGCGTTACATTTGAAGCATTATTTTTATTGATTATTACACGGCTCTGTTCAAGATTCCAATAATTTTTTGCGTTTTCAAAAACTAAAGATTAGTTTTTAAATGATTATATTACAAGCTACTTTTTGATAAATTAAATATTACCTGGAGTAATTGATTTTGAATTACACATTGAATTTACACTCATATTCTTTGATTCTGATGTGTCTATTATGTTTTTATCGAATATTTCAATTGTACTGTTTCTCGCAATCATCTAGAATTTGATCACATTTCATAATTTAAAGATAAACGTATGTGATAACTTTCTAACATGTCTAGAGCCTTGTATGAATCTACATTTTTCAATTGTTACCCCTGTCTACACTATTTTTATGATTAGTAATTAAGTCCGAAAATAATCCAAGTAATATCACAAAATCAAAATAAATATTAAAATTAAAATTAAAATTAGCATGATAGTGTGCAGAATGTGCACTGCACAATGTCTTACTAATCCTAAAATAAGACTTAACCATCTTTTTAAAATTACATTAATTGAATCATCAACATAATCATAATTTGGAGGTTTTCGATGTAATATATCCTCCATTTTATCCTCCAAATTACATAACCTTGTTCGAATTGGTCCCACGTCTCGATTGCGTCCTTGACATAGTAATGTTTTGACAACTTTTCGACACCTTCTTAGTTCTTTGTCCAATTTATATGAAATCTTAAAAAATAATTGCTACAATTGTATATGCAATATTTGCAAACTTGAAGTTTCAATACAGTACAAGAATATTTAATAATGGTGAAATACTATATACCTTTAGTTTAAATGTTTCCTGTTCTAAAAATATCAACATTTGAGATTTAATTGTTCCGCTTCTAATTCTTAAAATTCTTTTTTGAATATCCTTAACTTTATTAATCTAATGTTTTATTATGATTTTATAACCGACTATGTTATGATCTAAAAACCTATGACGCACTGTCTTAAAACATAAAATAATTTTAACACTATTTTGAGGATATGTCATTGAGCATCTTATAGACAAATATCTGTGGTTTAATATTAAATATTACGGTTTAAAGTTTTAGGTGGTAGTAGAATCAATCAGTAGATGCTTAATTTCCAGTTATACAGACCCCGTATAGGAACGATTGAATAATTTTAGACGCAGGTAGTTAAAATTACTCTAATGTTAAACAAAAGGAATATCAAAATCTTTATTCGATATTTATAAAACTAATTATTCTTTAGTATTATACGTGGAATAACTCGATAACCTTCTTCGGGTCTCATTTCTCTAAAGGTAGCATTTTAAGAATTTATATTTTTGAATATCGCAGCTATTTTGCGTGTCTAGTTTAAAATCTTAGGTCAAGACCAGTGGAGAAGAGCTAAGGACTTATTTTTTTATTTTCAATGACATTGAGTAAGGTAGGTTCTGCTATACTACTGTGGCAACATGAATTTCAACTGTTACCGCTGATATATGTGTATTAATTATTTGATAATGAACTTTTCCAATATTAATCGAATATTACATCTAAAAATTATCAAACCTGAGAGTCCAACAAAATCTCATTACGATGAATGATTTTATTTCTCATTTCTTCCTATAATTTGATTCTAATCTTTAATTATATTTCTGTGTTTCTATTAATTTGTAACCTAGTATAATGAAACAAAAATAATTAAGCTTACATTACTTACAAACTTAATTTAGTACAATACAAATGGGTTTTACATTGTTATGAATAGTAATTAATAACTTAGAAAATTATTAATTAGGATTTGATTGATATCAAACTATATTTAAATGTGTTTTAAAAAAATTAATGTAAAAATTTTTATAACTCAGAAATTAACAGTCTTACGGTGAAATACGTACATTACTGTCGGCCTGTGACTGTGTAGCTATCGAAATATAAAATAATTTTAATTTAATTTTTATTTGTACATGTACAATGTACACCCCGACAAAACGTTAAAGCACCCTATAAAAATGCAATTAAAACCATATTCTGGATGAAAATTAAAATAAAATTTAATAAATTTAGAAAATTTCACTTAACATTGCATTGCATGAAAATTGCAATAACATTAGCATAAAGTAGAAAGTGCATACAAACGTATCTTAATAATTGTTCGTCAAAAAAATTAAATAATAAAATTATACACCCAAAGACATTAAGTCCATCTGATAAACGACTTTTATTGCGAGAAGCGTCTAATTTTTGTCGTAGTGCTAGTTCATTAAAATCAAATTGTTTTTTTAATGACAATTCCACTAGGACGATACAACGGAAATTATGTTCCTTACCGAACATTCAACAAAGAGTCATATAAAATGCCCAAACCTTACAAAACTCCACATGGAAAAAAGGATACTTTTTGCTCGTACTACATTCAATTAAATATATATTTGATTATCAATAATGTTTTTCCGATGAAAAACGTTTTAACCTGAACGGACCAGATGGTTATTCCTACTATTTTCACAATATTAGGAAAGAGCAATTATTCAAATTAAAACGACAATGTGGAGGAAACAGTGTAATGGTTTGGAGAGGATTTGGAAAAAAATTTAAAACTCAATTATGTTTTACAAACGAAAAATTAAACTCTGAAAAATGACTAAAGAATGGTTAAATCGTAAAAATATTAATGTTATCCCGTGGCCACCATGCTCACCGGATCAAAACCCAATAGAAAATATATAGGGAATGATGACTAAAATTGTATATAAAGATGGAAAACAATATAAATGTTTAAAAAATCTGAGATCAGCCATAGAGAGAGCATCAAATTCCATTAACCAACCCAAGGTTAACACCTTAATTGCAAGTATGCCTTCTAGAATTTTTGAAGTTATTACAAATAAAGGTGGAAGAACTCATTATTTAAATTATAAAATTAGGTTTTAAATAAATTATTTTATTTTATTTGCTGTAAATTAGAAAGCGTTATAGCACTTTTCTCACATATTTTTTTCGACTTTTTTTTCATTCTCAAATTATAAAAAAAGTATACATAATTACACAATTTAAAATTCGGGGCAATAACTGATATACCATATTGTTTTAGTATTGAAAAAATTAGATTATGATTCCTTTTAGTTTTCCTTATATTTCAATATAATACAGGTGCTCTAAGGTTTTGTCGGGGTGTATATGTCGTATAGAATGTGTAAAACTGAAATGTACACATTCTATGGGTTAGTCGTAAATGTATAAAACCTTCATTTATATTTTAGTCTAATTTTGGATTTTAGTAATTTTTTTTAAATCAAACTTGAATGGGGAGTTTTTTAGAAATTTTAAGGGGCGGTTCTTATTGTGTTTTCCAACCTCTTACATGGTTGAAAGTGGATTCAGTTCTGTTCATAAAATATTGACTAAAAAGAGAAACAAAATTAATATTTGTCAAAGAGGAGATATTGTTATAAAATTAATTAGAATAAAACCAATAATTAAACAGTTGGCACTCAATGACCAGGCGCAAGGATCAGATGGAAATAAATAAAAAATTTTTATATTTTTTTTTATAATTTACCCATCGATCTCCACAATTAAATGTCCTACATTAATTGTGTTTTTTTTAATTTATACTTAGTATTATTTACCTTTTTTTCCATTATTGATTTTATAAAAATTCTAGTTCATTTTATGATGGGGGCTTTGATTTTGAAATTCATAAATTATGGTGTAATGGGGGCGTTGGTTGAAAAAGGTTGATAACCCTTGCATTAAAGTGTGACATTTTTTGGAAAATTATAAAATTCGATGGGCAATTAGCACTAAAAGTGTGTACTTTTAAAATAGAAAAACTAATTCGCAATCAAAAATATTTAACGCTATCTATTCGAGTTGCGTTTGTCATTTTAAATATCACTGTATAAATATTATGAAGAAATTAAAACTGAACTTTATTTTAACGGAAATTGGCGTTTGAGCTTTTAAACGTGGTACCGACATTATAATATAGTTCTCCATGTTTAGTTATACAGTTTATTTTTTAAAATTTGTTTCTAGCTTAATTTTTTTGGAATTCATATTATGCAATTAAATAAAATTTACACAATTTTAATTGGATATTTAGCCAGAATTCGAAAAATTATATTGTTAATAGTACCAGTATACCCATAAATTATTAATATTATGTTTGTTTGTTAAAAGATAGGTTTATCATATTCGTTAAATTGAGGTTTGACTGTATATCAAATATTTTATTTTTATTTAAATTAATAACTTCTTTACTCTTGAAATAACACTTCCACTATGACACGGACCGTGTCACATGGTACATCTGAGTATTTAAATTTTAACTACATAAGAATTTATTACAAAAATTATTAAACAAAACTACACTAAATTCTGTAGTAATAAATATACATGAAAGACATACAATTATAAAAAATTTTTCGAAATTTTATAATTGATGGGTTCATCTTGGACTTGAGGTAGAGCTGTAACTTTGGCAATCTTTTTATCATTATTAATAAAATTAAGTGGAATTTTTTCATTGCATAATTTATTATCAAGTTTGGAGCAAGTTGAAAATGAAAATGGTGATAACATGTCCTTGACAATACCTTCATCATCTCGCCACACGGATGAGTAAATTGGACTGTCATGGGTTTGTGATAAATTTGATTCAAATTTAAGTGGTTTTTCATCCAAATTTTGATTAGATTTTTCACGGCGGATGCGTAGTTCGTTAAATAAATTACATCTACTTAGCAAATCCGTATTGGATTGCATAAATGATAATTTTCTACAGGATTTTAGGCTGTTATATTGGTAGTTTATATTTGTATTGCAACTTTTGTATTTTTTTAGAGAACCCAACTGCTGCTTCCATTTCATAGCATAGTTCATTAGTTTTTTTACGTGTCCTACATTATAAATACATTAGTATAAATGAATAAATACTTAATTTACCATTATTAAATAACTTATAGAGTCTATAATATAATAATAGAGTTATCCCGGTTTAAATATCATTTCATGCAAAGTGCCCAAAACCGAATATTTCAAAAAAAATACACAGTACGTGATAATTCTAATAAAAAAATACGCATTTTATGTCATACATGGTTATTAGTGGTTGAGTTGATCTTGTTAAATGTTAAAAACCCATCTATTTTAATTTTAACACTTTTAGTTTTAACATATTTAATATAATACATTTTGTTTTTTAAAATAATGTATAGAGCTGTGTTCGGGTCAATATTTTCCTACAGTTCCCACACATGTCCGACAGAATGCTTTCTTAAAAACCCATACCACTTACATTTTTTATTTCATAACGATCTGTACATCATGAGAAATACTCCTCCAATTTTCGATATATTAACCATTACATACAGAGCAGAACCTACCCAGGTCGAGGCCAGCCGAAAATAAAAAGGGGCCCAAAAAAAATTTTCGAAAACTATTCATATTGTTATATAAACGAGTGGTCACCAAACTACGACCCGCGAATTACAAATCTATTAGAAAATACACCGGTGATAACTTAAATATTATCATATATCATCGATTTTTTTTAGTTATTCCGGCCCCCATGTCAAAAAGTTTGGCGTGAAAACTTGAAAGACTTGATATTTTAAATTTAACACACAAAATAGTTATGATATTCATTAATGTAATTTTTTAATGCTCAATTTGGAAAAATGAGGTCCCCATTTTACAAAAATTTGGTCCAAGTGACAGAAGAAAATATAGGTACGGTAGGTTCGGCGTTTCTTCTCTTGTTTACATTTAGGTACCTGGTACATACATATGGCTAACGTTTAAAAACAATATTTTAAATTAAGCTTTTTTTATTTTTGTACAAAAATTATGTCCAAATCATACCAAGTTTAGTGATTCCAATGATATCCAAATCTTCCTGAGTTAAACAAGTTAAACTTGAAATTTCTCGATAATCGTTAGAAATAAAATTATTGTAATACACAAGCAAGCCTATTTTTTCGAGCCAGCTAGTCAATGTATCCTAAATAACCATAAATTAAAGCAGTATACCTAAAGGTAAGTTTAAAAACCCCAAACTCAGAGGTTTGCAACCTACTAACGGGTTGGTAAATATCACTAATCATTCAATGATAATTATAAAAAACGTACATGTTCATCAAACTGAATGGTATCTTCTTCATAATACAATAACTTTATTGCTTTTAAAATTTTCCTCCGATCATTAAAATGAGTAATTCCTATAGCAATAACATCCTAAAACAATATGAAAAACAACCATTAAAAATACAAACTTGAGCAGTCATATATCGAATAGTATCAAAATCATAATAATGACGAAGAAAGTTTTTGAGCAAATGAAGACAATTAAATTTAACAAGCCAATTCTTTAGTTTAAAGTTCTGTAAAAAGAAATAAATAAACACAAGTAAACAAAAAATTACAGTGCTAGAGTTTTTCATGAGTATGTTGATAAAATGGAAATAACCGGTCTGATTATTGAATTACATTGCAAAATTAAAACTTGTACCGTATGAAAAAGCCGTCTTGTGTTATTGTAAAAGATTGCTAAAAATAACAATGAGATTAATGGCAATAAAATTGAATGACAGTCTTTTTTAAATTGTAAATTTTTTAATAATAGAGTGCACTGACAATCAGTCTACGCACTTGTTGATATAGATTTTATCTCACGCAGGCTAATATTATTTATAAATTTTCGCATATTTTTGTACATGTATTCTTTTGTTATGTATAAATTAATATATTGAGAAATCATTATTATATCGATATTTATCTTTGTTTATGACAATTTACCAATTAGTTAAAGTGGAAAGGTGTACATAATTAAATCTAATTATAGCAAGTGGAATTTCAAAACGAATAAATGTCATGCTTCAATAATGTATAAGTATGCACATTATTTAGGTTAAAATGTATTACTTTTGTAACTTGATACATGAAAGTTAAAAAAAATTTCATACTACATAACTTGTGTCATATTTTATATATGAATCAGTCAATTTTTAGTTAATTACTCATTTCATTTTTGTAATTGTAGAGCTTTAGATTTGATTTTTATGCGATTACTTTATTTATACTTAATTATCTAGAGGTTTGATTATCAAATTTTTAAAAATTATTCATTTATCTTTAATACTATTGATTATAAATTAAGTTTCCTTCATTACACATATTTAAAAATTTTAGTTTCTTTTGTAATGAATAGAAAATATTGATTATTAATCATAACTTACCACTTATAAGATATGTTTGTAAATCTATATAATCATTGGAATGTTACGGGACGGAATTTGACTCTTATACACATGTATATTGACAATGTCTAATAACTTTTCGATTTTATATAATCCCACATGTTAACAGTATGTCGTAATTGGATATGAAGGCATTTTTGACAATTGAAATTTAGATTTATCAAGAACTAGGTTGACTGTTATGTACTACGCACAAACAGGACCTAGCTCTGCCGAGGGCACATTTTTATTAAACTTAAAAAATAAATTCACGTTAAAAATCTAACTTTAAAATCCTACAATTCACTATTATCAAACCTTTAAAAGAGGGTTCCCAAATTTGTTTCAGGTGGAACCATCATATCACATTACTTTTTATTTTACAGTGAATTACTCCATCATATTATAATAGATAGATTATTTGCAATTTTTATAATTGATATTTAATTTTCGGACCGTTAATTTTTCACATTTTGTATTAATAAAATATTTCGAGAAAAAAATATATAAATTAAAATGCTTTTTTGACCGTGAAGTCGTCACTTATTCAGATTGAAATTTTTTGTGTCTGTTAACAGGATACAACTGTACCACCTGTAAATTTTTTCAAATTCTAGGGCTGTTTTCATTAAAAAAAGAAGGGTAATTTAGGGTCAGCGTATATATTTTTTTAAATTCTCTAACTCGTTTGATTTTTAAAAAAAAAGGACAATTGGGGTTTTTGACTTGTAAGATGTGAGTTTGAAATTTATCTTATTATATCCTGCGGAAAAAACTATATTTAAAATGTGTACTTTATAAAATTCTAAGACTGGTAGTTATTGACATAAAGTGGAACACACACACAAAAAAAATATTGTGTAGCATATTATATATATAAGGATAATTATATTTTTTTATCTCATGGTGCGGCCTTATCAATTTCAAATTATTGCAATGTTGCCTTATGTATGAAATTGGTTCCCCACCCTTGGTCTACACATTTCCAATAAAGAAATATGGGTGAAAATCTATATAATTCATTCCTTCGGATTTTTTTTACATTGCTACGCAATTTTTAAATTTCAAATTCTCATTTTCAAAACATTTTGTATGAAATTTAATTAAAACTGCAACAACGATTATTAAAAGTAATACAACTTTGTTATATTTATTACAATCCTTTGCAATATTTTTAAAATTTTTTTAAAATATATTTATAAAGTGAAGATTCGGTTAATTATTGATACATAATTGGTATTTTTAAGTAATTATTAAATTGGTACTGAAAATATATCATCACATTGAAAATGACAAAATAGGTTTTGATAATTTTATTTTTTTCTGGAATTTATGCTATTTATGACAATTTTTAGGATTGGACTGTTTATACTTTAATTTTAATATTATACACATTCTGTCTAATAAATTTAAAAAATGGGATAACCATGTTTTTAAAATTCTTTACGCAAATGTTAACAAAAAAATTAAGATGGAATAATTCAGTCAACACAGTATTCGCCCTCTTTTGCTGTTTACCTCTTGTTTTAGAAGATACCATTTAATAACAGCGGGGATGGCAAAAATACATTAAAAATATCTCGATACTATCGATTTTGTTTTTAAAAAAAATTTTATAATTATTTAATGACAAGTTTATAATTGTATTTTTATTATAGCCGTATGGAAATTGAACAAATGGATTCAAATAGTGCTTTACGACCATTTTGTATATGCTGAATTTGATAGAAAGTATATTTTTTTAATTTGATATTTTTAAGAAGCAGGGTAATCTAGGGTTTTGATCGTAAAAGGCAAGTTTTTGAAGTTGCGATTTATGATAATGTTTATGATTTAAAAAAGTTCCAGAAGTAGTTTAAAAATTTATACCAATTATTTTCAGCCTTTTTCAATAATCTCTCTATGGAATTCTACATTAAATATTGGGGGAAGTGTTTTTACCTAGCTCAATAGTTTTTATCTTATTAAATTTTTACATTAATTTTGTATAATATTATTAATTTATTGTTTTAGATATTTGAGACAAGTACAGATAAATCGGGAATATAAACGTGAACTAATGAGTCATGTTCCAGGATGGTTAGTTGGTACATTATGGGGTGAACCAGTCCATTTCAATAAAAATGATCGATTTTCACCGAAAAATATACACGAATTGCACATGCCCATGTAAAAAATACTGATAATCAATTTTTAACAAACATGTCTAAATTTGAATGATCAAAAATTGTTACATTTATACTTTGTATGCGTTATTTTTTGTTTATTCATTATCTCTTAATTTTATCAACATTTTTCATATTTCAATAAAAAATTAAAAAACCCACCAAATGTTCAAAAATTCAAAGAACGACCGGTCCGATTAAAAATGAAAAAATTTTAATTTATTTAAATTTTATTTTTTGCATCTGATTGGAATTAATATATCAAACATTTGAGGAATAATGATATTTAGGGATAATTTATTTTTTTGGTAGAATAAAAATGTGCCCTCGGCAAAGCTAGGTGCTGTTTGTACGTAGTACATAACAGTCAATCTAGTAAATTATAAAATTTTAAATATTATACACATTTTAAAACTTTAATAACAAAATAAAACAAATTTTACAACAATGATTCCAGTTCTTGTTTAATCTGGATGTATTCCAAACTAGAGCATAAGCTGTGATAAAGATTTATAAATTTTTCAGAATTTTTGGACATCTAAAGTTAAGATTAAAAAAATATTTACAGTTGTGGCGATTTATTAAATAAGGATGCAGAGTTGCTATAATTACAGTGTTTCCGTTGAGAATAAAATAAATAGATTAGAACAGTGGTTCCCATTTTTTTTAAACTAATTCCAAGAAAAAATAGGTACCCAAGACTTCTGTCGTTCAAGTTATACACAATAAATACATATTTCTAGATATTAATTACATTATAATCATTTTCATCGTGTTTATCAGTAGTAATATCAATAATTTGAGCAAATTCATTTAAAGGTTTGAGAATATTGTTCAATTTTGACATTAATCGGTTAATCTTATTCTTTTTACTTTTATTTTCATATCCATTTTGACTGTCCTTTGTTATTTTCGGTAGTTGACTACTACATATACAATATGTAGGTGAATTTTTAATATTTTATATAATCCAATTTCAATATGTTAATATTTAAAACGCACCCTGAGGCGCGAGTATCCCATTTGAAAATCACTTACCATATAAAACAGAAATATAAAGTTAAAGATTAAACAATATAAAAAAAACATCCCTATCATTTTATTAAGGTTTACATATGTATTTATGTTAATAAATATAAAGGTTTTTGGTTACGTTATATTATTGTTTTTATTGTTTAATTTTGTAATTCTACTCTGCTGTACACAAGTTGTTTGTTTTTGTATACGTCCAATTTGGCAAGATTTTTTTAGTTTAGCAGTATTTTTATAGCACAGCTCTTTAGTTCTATAAGTAAGGTAAAATATAAATTGAAAAAATTAAGATTGTATCGATAGTAAACTGATTTCCAAAGATATTTGTAACAATTTTTATTAAAGATACTTATTTTAATGTTCCGAAAACGATAACATAAACTACCTCACTTTGCTAAATTCCTCTTCAACAGTTTTCATTTTTTGGCATGTTTGATCAAATGTATCATCGTTGGCACATATTTTCATTTTACCCGAAAATTTACCAAAATTTTTCAATTTCTTGCTAAACATAACATTTAACTCTTTGAGGATTCATGGATAATATCAATAAATTATAAAATCGCAAAAGCCTGTTTCCAATTTCTTCTGTAATTTAATATTAATAAACTAAAGTACCTAGAAAGCATACATTACTGCAAAAATGACATGTGGTGTAATAAGTAAAATTGTACAATGAAATTCCACATAGCTTGTTTTAAATTTTACAATAAATCTTATTTTAAAAATACGAATATTCCTCAAATGGTTAATAACGCTATATTTAAGTATATAAAGTAAAATGACTAAAAATGTATGTTTGTTTATTAGAAACCATTTGATTAAAAAAGTAAAAAGCCCAGAATTTTAAAAAAAACAAATTCTGTAGTGTTTTTAAAATAATTGTTATAAATTTCTACCCAGAAATTTTCACCTTTCCATTCTGTAACGATTGGCAGATAAGACTTCTTGATAAGTTCATCTTAAATAAAAAGATGTCTAAATTTCGATTCGAACCTAGCCACACAAATACAATTATATGACTATAACCACTCTGCCAGTTAGACATCACAAGTGAGTTATATCAAAAGTATATATTCGAATCTCGATTAGTATGATAGCGATATATTACTACACAGTCAAAAATGTCAATATTGACCAACGCCATTTGTGGCATTTTAGATTTACACTAAAAATTATAATATTCAAGCTTCCAACTCATGGCATTTATTAATAATAAATTATTATCATTAGACAAGTTAGACAAATGTACAAAAAATGGTCAATAACCATTGGTTATAATTATACCTTTCTTGATCCCACTCCAGACATTCCATTTTTCCATCTGAATTATTATCATTAGTATAAGAGAAAGATACATTATCAATGAACATCTAAAAATGTAAATTGAATTTATTGGAAAAGTTCAACTGATGTGGCCAAAAAATTATTTTTCGGATAGATTTTCTTAAACTTCTCAGTAAAAAATTTTTCTTTTTTTGAAAAACACTGGATGTAATATAAATACCTGGTTTCCATTTTCTGTCTTATCGAATGAAATATACTAAATAATTAAATATTATTTATGATTATATTGATAATACACTAGGTTGACTGTTATGTACTTCGTACAAACAGTACCTAGATCTGCCGATAGCGGACTTTTTAAATTCTAATGAAATAATAAAATCTTTCTTAATTATAATACTTAAGTTAATTAAGCTGGCCACCACTGTTTTATTCAAATTATTTACTAAACTATTATGGCCTGTCAGTCTTTATTTTCAATCTTTCCTAGATATGATAATGCAATATGAAATTATTTTTCATTTACTAACACATCTCACTAGAATATTGTTCCAAATAACTATAGCGGAAATTATGGATTTGTATTTTATCGTGGAACTAAACTATACAAGGCCTAGGGTAGAAAACATTGATATATATTTTACATTGTATAATAAGTATATTTACTGGTAATTTGGACTGTCTTATCGTTTCAAGGCTTGAATCCGTTAATTTAACGTGAAAAATTTTATATCGATTATAATGATCCATTTTAAATTGACCAGAAGTTGGGAATTGTGTCATTTTTTTGATATATTTATATATATATTTAAATTTTAAATGAATGTTGATGGTTGATAATACAAATTACCATGAAGCAATGATTACTAAGCAGTCCAGATTCAATAAAGTCCATTTCTGTTATTTACAAAAACATGTAAATTATTATGTGTTTGTATTTTAATTTACAGTAACGCGACCATTTAAATAAATTCATCACCAAAATGATTATTTTACAGCCAAAATCAATAAATAAAACATCAAATTAGTCATCAAATACATTTTTTAATATTGTTCACGCACATTTTTGAAATAATGAAAAAAGAATATAAATCTCGTTTAATAAATGTGATTTTGTTAGATTTGGTTTGACATTTTTTGATGACGAAGACAATCCTCGTCCACAGTGTGTAGTTTGTGGAGACATTCTTGCTAATGAAAGTATGGTACCTAACAAATTACAACGTCATTTGCATACAAAACATTTTAATTCATCAAGAAAATCAAGAATTTATTTTGTCCAATTATCAAAATATTTTAAAAAGCTATGTGAAATTTTTACGAATACTGTGAAAATATCAGATAAAGCTCAGGAGGTCAGTTAACTGGTTGCTCAAATAGTGGCAAAAAATAAGCAACCACACTCAATAGCAGAAAAGACAATTAAAGAATCTTGTGCAATTGTTTAAACTATGTTCGGATCTGAATTTGAGTCTAAAATTAAAAAAATTACTTTAGCAGACAATTCAATTGGAAGGCGTATTCAAGATATGTCAGAACACGTAAAAATGCAAATCAAAGATATTTTTAGTGATAATGATAAAATTTTTGCATTGCAATTGGATGAGTCATCAGATGTAAGTAGTCTAGCAAACTTAATGGTTTTTATAAGATTTATTAGAGATGACAATATAATTGAACAATTTTCATGTTGCCTGCAAATGCTATTGCGAGCGCGAGGAGACGACATTTCGACATCTGTAGATTCTTTTATGAAACCAAATGGTTTGTTGTGGAAAAACTGTATTTGATTATGTACAGACGGTGTACCATCAATGGTAGGCTGTTTAAAAGGTTTTACATGGTTAGCAAAAACTGAAAATGTACAGATTAGAACCACATACTGCTTTATACATCGTGAGGTCTTAATTTCCAAGACTATTGGAAATGATCTAAAACAAGTCATGGATAATGTTGTTAAAATGATTAATTATATTAAAACTAGACCTCTTAAATCAAGATGTTTCGCTATTATATGTGAAGAGATGGGAGCTCCATATTCTAATCTTATTATACATTCTGATGTTCGTTTGCTTTCTATGGGACGTGTCCTTTCTCGTGTATATGTATTGAGAGAAATGATGCTGGTACTTTTTAAAGATAATGGACAAAGTGAATTTAGTATATTAATCGAAAATCAACTTTGGTATACTAAATTGGCTTACTGCTCTGATATTTTTGATTATCTCAATATAGTAAATGCAAGTATACAAGGGAAAGAAGAAAATATATTAACTTCAGTTGATAAAATTCATTCGCTAAAAGAGAAGTTGGAGGTCTGAAAAAGGCGTATAATAGAAGGAAATTTTGCCATGTTTATAAAAACCAATGAATGTAATTTGAAATATAGTATCACTTCTTTAATTGTCGATCATTTAACGGATCTACAAGGTAAATTGCACCATTATTTTCCCAATATTGATACAAATGATTATGACTGGATTAGAAACCCATTCATCTCAATACCAAAAAATGTTAGTCTTATTGAGGAGAAGAATTAATAGATATTAAAAATGACAAAAGGTAATCAGATATGTATAATAACGTACAGCTCAGCAGTTTTTGGATAAATGTCTCGAAAATATACCCTACTGTAGCTAAGGAAGCATTAAAAATACTTTTACAGTTTTCAACTACATACATAAGTGACATTTCATTTTCTTTGACTTTACTAATTAAATCTTACAAACGACGAAGCTTAAAAACGTTGGATGATGAATTGCGAGTATCATTAACACAAATACCTCCTAATATTAAAAGAATGTGTTCATTTAAACAATCACAAATCTATCATTAATTTTGTAATTTATTAGATATAAACATTTATATTATACATGTATTTGAAATGATCTTATTATTTTTGTATTTGTTCACTTTTATTCACACTTCTTTCAATTTATACATTTTTTTTGATAACATTACATATATAATTATTGTTAATCTTTAGTGAAGCAATAATTTTATATTTTGAGATTATTATTAGAAAAAATTTCGTTTTAACGCAGGGTTGCCAACTGCGTTATTTTCCCCTAAAAATTCATGTTTTCAAGTTCAATTCAGGGCTCAGAATTAAGTAATATTTCTCAGGCTAATTTAATTATACCAATCAAAATCATCAGATCAGACATATTTTATTTATATTCTATAATTTTTTTCTCTATGGTAAAAGACTCTTAGTGTTAGCAGTTAATTTTATTCCATTACTTAGTGATACCCATATTTTTCATTGTATTCGTTTTCGTTTCCTCGCGCCAGATTATTGTATTATTATAGTAATACTTTTTTATTTTATCATTTTTGATTTTTATGACAATGATTCTTTACATGTAGTTGAAGTAAAAAATGTCTGAAAATGAAAATGGAACTCCTAAGAATAAAAAATGATTGTACTTAACATCTTTTAACAACGAATGGCTGAAAAAATCCGATTATCGAAAATGGTTAATAAAGGAAAATGAGTTTGCTGGAAAATGCAATTTATGTGAGATAGTTTTTGTAATTAAACACGATGGCGAAAAAGCTGTGCGAACCCATTTTAAAAGTAGTCGATATTCTAATCTGCAGCAGCTCATAACACGTTTCGCTGCGCTCAGCTAAATTTTGAGCTTCGCTCAAAAATTCGGGTTGAGAATAACTTAATGTTGGTTACCCTGTTTCAACGGATCAATAGTATATTTTTAGATTGGTGTGTCGCAAAAATTTTTCAGATTAAAATGTAGTCGCCAACCACAATGAGTTGGAAAGCACTGCTCTAGTGTATAATCGAATTAGTACTGTACATTTTAATTAATTGAATTTATTTTTTTAAATATAACATTTTCTATGTTGCGCAATTCTTTATTAGCTAAATTAAGTAAATTAGTCTATAAATAAATTATTTAATTGTTGTAGACTTACTAAAGTCGAACTAACATTTAAAAAATAAGATACACTATTATCCATTTTTCCAGAGAATTTGGAAACAAATAAGAGGTCAGAAGTTCCATCATTTTTTTTACAGTGAATCCGTAATAAATAATATAATTTATTACACACCATTAAACCGAAATTACTAGGCAAAGTTAAAAAAAGTTTGATATAAAACGTAATAAATTGACTTTAATTAATTAGTAAAAAATTGTTCAAAATTATTTCGCAGGCCGGCATTGTGGAGACGATGTATTAGGTAAACAGTGTTTACTAAATATTTATGGGTTGAGAAATGTCAATATTTTTATGTTAATAATTAGCTAGATGGGCAAAATTCATGATAAAATTTTATTTGGTAAACCTATAATGGGGACCTTTCATTATGAAAATAATTACAGTTAAAATATTTTTTCTTCAATTCTAGAATATTATCCTGTAAAATGTCATGACTTGATTTCGAATTAAATTTCATTTGGCAATGGCATGATCCTATCCAAACCAAAATGATTGCAATTAATACATAGTATATATTCATTTTTATGTCTTTATAATATTTTATTAAAATAATCAATTATTTCACTTAATTCTGTTAAAAAAAAATAATAAATTCGATGGATGAGTAATTGAATCCAATTATATAGTATTATATTCATATAATACAGCTATCAATATTAATATTATTATATCAAGCTTCGATATTAGTTTGCATTAGGGTGTCACAATTATTGAAAAATTTTAGAATTTGATGGGCAAATTAGCACTAAAAGTGTGTATTTTTAAAATAGAAAAACTAATTCGCAATAAAAAATATTTAACGCTATCTATTCGAGTTGCGTTTGTCATTTTATATATTACTGTATAAATATTATAAAGAAATTAAAACTGAACTTTATTTTAACGGA
>LWCA01000326.1:0-32175 GCA_001642005.1 Intoshia linei | reverse complement strand
ACTCCATGGTAAAAAGGTAATGATGAGTATTTGGTGGGATATGAAAGGCATACTATATTATGAATATCTTAAAAACAAAGAAACCATTAATGCGGAAAAGTATTGCAAACAATTGGATAAATTGACCGATGCAATTTACCGTAAACATAAATTATAATATCTAAAATGTACCATTTCAAAAATTCCACTACTAATAAAATTTAATCAAAAATACCATTTCAAACTTTCATGGAAAAATTGACTTACGCCGATATTCTTTTCACAAATCCGATTTTACGAAATCTTATGAAAAAAATCCACTTCGTCAAACCACAAATAAAAAATCTAATTTTCCAGCCTTTAATGGAAAAATATTTTTTTTCCAATAATTTTTTTAGAAACCTCTTATTCCAACCACAAATTACTAACGCTTAAGGGAATTATCCGATTTTTCTAATATTATTTTGAAAAATATTATGCGTTGTTACGAAGTGGAACGCTATCATCAAGATTGTTAAAATTAAAGGAAGCCCTTATGACCGTTCAACCTACATCAACACAAAATAAAAGAAATTTTTCTACTGCTTCTAATTTCGTTACAAAACGTAGAACGCATTTAAAAGCCGAATCTATCAATATTGTGTGTGTTTTAAAACACTTTTTCAACAATCTAAAATAAATATATAAATAAACTTTTTTAATTTTACCCGGGAAATCACAATCACTAGTGTCAACTTCTCTACCTCTAAAATCATAGAAAAATAGAAATAAACTTATTCTTAAAAGTACTGAGTTTTTAAACTTTTTAGAAAAGTTGAATAAATTAGTACATATTAGGGTGTTAACTTTTTCACAAAACAAAAAATACAGGGTCATACATAATGAGAAATGTAAGTATATTTATGATTGCTATGTTTTTAAAGTATAATTTTTGAAAAAGTCAGGCCCACGTCGACAAAATAGTTTCCTAAAATATATATATATTTTTCGTAACCTTGCATTTAGTTTATTTTCATTATACAGGCTAATTCCTTGTTAACGGAAAAAAATTCCCGATTAACGGACTGTGAATTTTTCTCAAGTACAAAAATTCCGTTAAATTTTAATTTAAAATTATATCATCATAATTTTTAAAAACATCAGACTACTCAACGGAAACAGTTTTTATCAATCTTAATTTATTATTAATTTAACTTAGATATTGTTAACGGTATTATGTGGTTATAAAATATAATACATAAAATATTTGTGGATTATTAATAATTTATATATATAATATTATATGTACTACATATAGGATTGCCAACTGCGTTATTTTTCCTCTGAGACTTCGGGTTTTCAAATTCAACTTAGGGTTAAGTGATATTTCTGAGGGTAATTTAATTATTTCAATCAACATCATTTTAAATTTACTATTTGTTATGAAAAATTTAAAGAATTGATTTTGAAATTTGCAATAAAAATTGTGTGTTAACTGTTATTATTTTTTGAAAAATAGACCCAAAGTATAAAAAAAACCCCAAAAAAAATAACACGCTTCAGCCGAATTTTGAGCTTTGTTCAAAAATTCGGGTTGAGAATAACTTAATGTTGGTAACCCTAATTACATAGTAGGATTGGCAATTGATAAACATTTAAAACGGTAAATCCTTATAAATATAAAGTTAGTTAAAAATGTGTGTCTGTTTATTTATTTATTTAAGAAAGTAAGAGGAGTCGAGTTTTAAAAATTCCATATTTCTATTGCAATTTTTCGAGAATGATGGTTTATCGCAAATTTCATTTTCAGAAATTGGGTCTTTCAATGTCAAAAACCCCAATTATCATTTTTTTAAATTGAAACAAGTACTAGAATTATAAAAAATACACAATATGATAAATATTTTAAAATAATGAACATAATGATAATTTACTACAATTTACCCTTTTTAGTAAAAATCCTAGAATTTTATACAACATAAATTGTGGGATAGGCTTTCAAATCATAAATTGAAAACCCAAAAAACTGCATTTTCACGATGAAACCTCCAGATTAACCTTTTTTAATAAATGAAAAAAACCTTAGAATTTAAAAAAATTTTACACTTGATACAATTACATTATACAGTTATATCCAGATAACACACTCAAAAACCATTAATAGATGAATTGTAAATTTTCTAAGTGACAAGGAATGAGAACCGATAATGTTAACAAGATATACCGCACTTAGAAGTATTAAACCTACCATTGTGAGTCATATACGTATTTTTTGCTATCGTCAATATCATTACTAAAGTTCGATCAAGAATATCAGCAGGTGTTGTTAATGGATTGATATTTCAAAAATTTATTCGGTAAATTTCCACCCTAATACACAGTAATGATAAAAAAAAAAAAATCAATTTATGAGATTGAAGCCCATATTTCTGTATTTATTGTATTTTGTAGGTTCCTCATTAAAGAACAAAGAAATGCATGCTGTGAAAATTATGGTAAAATGTTTTATCTATATTTATAAATATTAATATTTTTTTGCAATATTATGTTAGTTATATATATTTAAAATAATCTCTTTTTAGATACACAAACTTGTCCATGAATTGAAATTTATAACAAACGATTTTATGCAACTCGATATATTATCATGGAAAAAAACAACATACTATTAGTAGACATGTTTCCAGAAAAATCAAAAGAATATCCATGCAACTTGATCTTAAATCTAACAAAAATGAAAAATCTAAATGGAGTTGTTGTATAGTTCAATAAAAGTTGTACTAACTTTTCAATCAAAGTTTCAAACTACAATACAATGCACATCACTAACTTATATACAAACCTTTGTTTGTCTGTGTTATTGCTTATTTCAATAACTAAAGATCTAGAATTTTAATACACAATACTAATTACTAGTTAGATTTTTCCGGGCGAAATTAAAATACATTTCAATCTCAGAAACTTCTTCCCGGTCAAAAACCCCAATTATCCTTTTTTTTGAAAATCATAAACATTATCATAAATTTCAAAAATGTATACATGTATTTTCAGGGTCAAAACCCTAAATTACCCATTATTTAAAAATTTTAAAAAAAACTAATATTACAAGTAATTAAATAAAAACCACATTTAATACAGCTTTTCCAATTAAAAAAACAATGTAAAGTTTCAATGTCACAAGGTTAAGCCTTATGTTAACATTTTACGGGATTTTTAAAAAGTGTTTCCTTAAAAATCTTACCAAATCTGGGAATCAAAATTACCTTCAAATTATTTATAAATTGGGTTAAAAAATCACTTAAAAACCTTACAAAATTATCTTTAAAAAATAGTAGAAAAAAATTATACCTTGAAAACCCTATTATTTTTACTTTGAAACTTTTTTCATCGTGAACATATCTGCAATATATATAGATAAGTCGAGGAAAAAGGCTAACAAACCATCGTTAAATGAATAGATTTAGTAATATCAAATAAAAAGTTTTTATCCAGTCGATTCGATTGATGTTGGGTACAATACATTTGTATAAGTGGTGTGTAATTTTAATATAGCTCTTTATTTTCTGTTTAACCAAGTAAACATATCCTGGTAACAATTTATGTTAATTCATACGAAGCGTACATTAGTTAAAATATACATCTTTTTTTCTGGGTTATTAATATTGTACTTGTCATTTTTAAATACAAAGTACAAACAAATAACATGTAAAGAAAAAAATGAAAAAATTGATATTTGGCCAAATTTGAAATTGGAATACGTAAACCTGGAAAATTACAACGAAACTAATTTATTCGAAACACAACAATTTAAATGTAAAAAATTTGAAACACCCGGATGGTGTAAGGGTATACTGAACCATGAAAAAGAAACCCTTACTTTGGTTGAAAAATATATAGAAATACACCCGAAACAACCTATCAATATGATGCACTATTCAAATTTGTTGGATAATTGCACTAATTTTAAAAAAATAAGGAATTACTCAAATTTGAACAACATTAATATTACTTACATTAGTTATGCAATAAATATTTTTAAAGATTTTGAACAAGTTGAGCGATTAATCAGAGCTTTATATCAATCATCTACCTTATTTTGCATTCACGTTGACAGTAAATCATCTCTTATTTTTCACAATACAGTACACAAATATGCCAAATGTTTTGAAAACATTTTTGTGGCTTCAACTAGTTATCGAGTAAAATGGGGAGATGCAAGTGTATTAATGCCAGATATTGTATGCATGTCAGATCTGCTAAAATTAAGATTTGAAATCGCACAAAAATATCCTCAAAAAGCTTGGAAATATCTAATTAATTTAACCGGTACATTGTTGCCTCGTACATTAATTTTAAATTAGGACAAGAATTTCCGTTGAAAACAAATTTACAAATATCACAATATTTAAATTTATTGAATGGATCAAATGATATTACGGGAAGTCAAAAAAGGTTTTTTCACTTTTTTTATTAACACTTTATAAATAATGAGATAAATAATAAAATAATAATTTATTTTTTTTAATATAATAAATAATATAATTTTGTACTTAAAAAAATAGCTCATTCGTGACCAAAAAAATTTAAATTAATTCAAGTCACCTGATATGGGTTTAAATACAATATATTGTAAATATAACCAGTTTTCAAAACTGTAATTTATAATAGATTCGAAATGGACAGAATAAAATATGAATGGAATCACGAGTAATTTTTTTTTAATTATTATAAAATATTAAGCTTTTTTTGTAATGATAAAAAATAAAACATTCATTTTAACCATACTTATAAAATGGTCATTATATATGTCGTATAGAATGTGTATAACTGTGAAATGTACACATTCTATTGGCAAGTCGTAGAATGTATACATTTCATGGATAAGTAGTAGAATGTGTAAAATTTTTATTTATATTTTAATTTTGGGGTTTATAAATTTTTTTTAAACAAAACTTTACGGGGGGTTTTAAGATTTTTTTTTGGAACCGTTATATTTTAAAAACGCGAGCACTAAAAGGTTAAATAATAGTTTTTCGCTTCTACTTAATTATAATTATTATTTGAAGTTATAGTAATAACATGCCCCAAGCGAAATATATCCTTACTTATATAATATGCTATGCAATATATGTTTGTGTGTGTTACCGTTTATTTCAATAACAATCAGTCCTAGAATTTTATAAAGTCCACATTTCAATTACAGTTTTTACCGGCAATGTTAGCAAAACAAATTTCAACCTACCAAACTCACATATTACGTGTCAAAAATCCCAATTGTCTTTTTTTTTGAAAATCAAACGAGAATTTAAAAAAATATACACTCTGATACGGATTTTAAAATCATAAATATTATCATACATCTAAATTTAAAAAAAATATATCTTCAGGGCCAAAACCCCAAATTACCCCTTTTAAATTTTTTTAACGAAAACAGCCCTATAATTTAAAAAATTTAGCATAAGGGTTCACCTTTATTTTATGGCAAGTCTGAATGATAAAATAAAATATTTTACATTTTATCGTGTAGATGAGTTATTAAATTTTACTTGTATCTTAAAAATTATTGTTTGTACCGGGAATGCATAGACTTCTGGGGTTGAAATTTTGTATTTATATCAAATTGAATAAGCTCTATCAGGATAATTTTTTTAATTGTAGGACCATTATTTCAAGTTTTTTTAATAAAATAGTTTCGAAATAAAAAAAATGAATATTAAAGTACTTTTTTGACCATGAAGCCGTCACTCATTCAGATTGAAATTTTTATGTGTCTTAACAGGATACAACTGTACCAAATGTTTTTATGTTTGCCAAAAATCAAGGCTGCTGCGCTGCAACCCTCAATAACGAGCCGCCATTGGTTTCCAGTATATTAAAGTATATTTAGATGGAGTGAAAAATACCAACAATTAGTTTTAGTTAAATCAAAACTAATAAAAGAAAAAATGAATTTAAATATAACTTTTTATAAGGGAGACGTACATGGAATTTTTACTTATAAAATGGTTGAATTTATAGTACATGATAAAAAAAGTAAAGATTATTTAAAATATATATGGAACACTGGTCATGCATCTGAACATTACTGGAATGTCTTAAATTATAATCAATATTTTAATGTTCCAGGTGGTTATATGGGTAAATTTACTTTATTAGTCAAATGTATATTATTTATTGTTTGATTGTGACACATGGTTCGTGTCCCACAGATTTTTTGATTGAATAAATTTTTATTTATTTTTTTTGCTATAAAAATTAGACTCAAGTCTTACAGAAAACACAGAAACATTATAAACAGAATCGAACCCACCAGACTGTTTGGTCCCACAAATCAAAAATAGGTTAGTACGTTATGCTGGTGATGATGATTCTAATATAGATACAAGTAAAACCTTGCCACCTCTCTACGGTCTACAGCAGCCATTCTCAACGGGGTCCACAGCACTTTTTTGGGGGTTCATGAAAATTATATATATTTATTACATATTATAAACATTTTAAGTAACATAAAGTCTTTTTTAAAACATAAAAGCTTAGAAATACTAATATAAAACGTAAAAACCATGTAAAAGTAAATTCTTTGGTATTAAATTAAATTACTTACAAGTGTAAAAACTTATTGGGAAATCTCCATTGTTCTATTTTAGGAGCAGCGGTTTTATTTAATTATTTTATTAAAATTTATGACCGAGCCAAGTTTTAGTCATATAAAAAGCTTTAAATTTCAAAATGAAAATGAGACAAAAAATCAGTCAATATTCATGATTCTATGAAACATCAACCAAGGGATATAAAATATTAATTCTTCACAGGGAAGATAGATAATATAGACTTTTTATTGGTCTGATAAAATATGTAGTAAACAATTAATAATGTCTGTAAACAATAACTGAAAAACATTTTCTATTTTAGGAACATTGACGGGTTAAAGGTTAATATTAATCGTTCATCAAGTTTATCTCTTCGCAAAAATAGAGTACTTCATGTCTTTTGACCATTATTCGTTTCACCCAAATGTAATGATTTATTAAAAATCGTCGTTATTATTAATTTTTTTGGGGGTCCACAGGTTTTATGTAATATCATCTTAGAAGTCCACAGTGAAAAAGGGTTGAGAATGCCTGATCTACAGGTTAACTCGACAGTTTTAATTTGAAACAAAATAAGATGTAGTTGTGATATTAAAAAGTAATTTTTTAATGCTTAATTTAGAAAAATGATGGTCACTTTACAAAAATTTCGTCGAGGTCCTAAAGGGGTGTCTCGGTATGGTATGTTCGCTGTGACTATAATTCTGTGTTTTCCACTTTGACAAATGTGATTTTTATGGGATATTTTTAAATTGTGAAGCTGTTACACTACCGCGGCTGTTCAAAAATGCCGTTTTAATGAACATCAAATGACCATTGGTCACAACGTTATTTCCTTTGATTCGAATGATTTTATATTTATAGGCCCAAACAACATGAGTGAAGAATATTCTGTTGAACCAACTTTTCGTTTAAAACATTGGATTGGCTTAAATCATATTGAAAAAAAATGTCACGGAAAAATTGTGAGAGGTTTATGTATTTTCGGTATTGGTGATTTACACTGGCTGATAAATCGACGAGAATTATTTGTAAACAAATTCCATTTGACATATCAATCTTTAGCGTTAGATTGTTTGGAAATGTGGCTCAAAAAAGAAACATGCGCCGGTTCAAAATTGAATTTTTCCTACAATAGTCCAATAATAAAATTTAGTCGTAAAGATGGTTGTGAATAAATTATTTAGAATGATTGTCAAGTGTGACAAAACATTGTATTTGGTTTTTATGTATCTGTGACTCCATTTTTGTTAAATTCTATAAACAATATATCTATATCAATGGAATGGTTTAAATTTGTTGCTCTATGAAAATAAAAAAATTTCTTGAAAACAAAATATCCCTCGTATATTCATTGAACAAAGATCAGTACAGAATTGTTCGTTTATTGAGCGACGGTCGATATGAAACATGTTTAGAAGAATGTAATGCGTTGATTGAAAAAATTAGAAATTTACGTGTTGAAAAAGAAAAATTTGAGGAAAAAGAGTCAACAAAGGATGAATTAATGATAAAATTGAATAAAATTGAAACGAAATCAGTAATCAACAGGGGTATGTCTCTAATTAAAATTGAAAATTTCAAAAAATGTACAATTTCATTATGCCAATACCTTTATCGGATTTTTTCAAATAAACAAATTAATAATGATCATTATGATGTCACTAAATGCCTTAAATTGTTTTCTAAGCATTATAATGTTAGAAAAGAACACATGGTCATTGAAGATGAATATAGTATTTTGTTATTAATGTCCATGTCCCTTATTGCTACCAAAACATACAAGCTGGCCTTGTGTGCTTTTGAAAAATGTTTACTCATTTATCTCAATTCCGAAAATTGTCCGATAAATTTTGATCAAACTGTTGAAAATTTGGAAATTTCGGATCTGAATCAAATTAATATTTCTCGAAAAAATTATGTTGACAGAAATTTGTGTATTTTTAATGAGAATGAATCCATTTCTTCTAATCAAAATATTTCAGAAAAAAAAATTTACCGAAAATCGTCTCTAGATAAAAGCTTTTGGTTGGAAAAATTTGATAAATCCTTGATTTATGTTGTTTATCAGATTTTTCGACTTTTACGAATTCAATTCCCAAATTCTTGTCACAGGTCCATGATTAACCTTTCTTGTATTTTAAATCATGTTCATTTACAAGAATCTGTAAAATTAAAACTTTTAATCCTCAACGAAATTACTAGGAATTTGTTTCATCAAAACCTTTATACTGAAGCTTACGAAAATATTCAAAAAATGATGAAACTTGTTGAAAATTTTGAAAAGTTTGATGATTTAGGTGATTTTTTTAATAAAATTCAAATTATTCCATGTTTTTAATGAAAGAATAAAAAATTTCTTTTTTGTATTTTTACGGTTTCATGTATTGTTGATAAATGTTGTTTTTTTAATTTTATTTTAGTTATCGAGCTACTGAATGATAGTGCTTTGATATACTCTCAAACAAATGAACACAAAAAAGCATTAGAAATTTTTACATATCTTTTAAATGTTGTTCAATCTAAAATTAATGATTCGGAAAGTTGTAATAAAATGGAAGCCGTCATATATCAAAATATGGGTGCAACATATAATGCAATGTTCAAATTTAATGAATCCATCGGAATAAATATAAAAGCAATTAATTTATATTGTAATATGTTTTACATTATTATAAATAACATGCTTGGATGTTTTGTACTTCGTACAAATAATACCTAGCTTTGCCGAGGGCGAACTTTTTTAATTGTATCAAAAAAATTAAATCTTGCATAAAAATGCTACCACACGTATTAATTATTGACAATCCTTTAAAGGAGTGGGTACCAAACGTATGAAAACATTATTTAAATTTTATGATTATTAATTGTATCAAATTTTTTGTTAATGAAATAATTTCCTTTAAAACGGTGTGAATTGTAAATTTCTTTGTTAACTATTAAGGTTTAACTTTGTGAAAATGAAACTTTATACATAGTATGTAGTTTAACTTGAAAAAGCTTATTATTATAAAGGTGTATATTATTTCTTTTAAATCTGTGACTTGTTGTTTACCACCATTTTTTATAATAATGGGTATTTTGTGGTTTTGATCATGAAGATATAAGTTTTTGAATTTGATTAATCGCGTCTGATACAGATTTTTTTAAATTATATCAACTAAAAATTGCTATTTTTGAAATTTAACGGTTACGGATAGAAAGACACATTTTTTACTAATTTTAATTGCTAAATTAAGCGTCAAAATAAAATTATTATTTTTTATTAAAATTAAAATTAAGCTGTTTAATGTAAAATTTACATGTATAAATAATATTACTTTCGTAAATAAACTGGAACATAATCGAAATTAAATAAATTAAACTTTTTAAAAGAAATGTAAAAAAAAAACTTAAAATCGTCTTTCAAATTTTTATAAAAAATGATTTCCCTAAATCTTTTTTTAAAATTTGGTATGAAAAAAACTCCCTTTAAATTTTCCCTAAAAACGCTCTTTTAAATTGGGTACAAAAAAACTCTTTAAAATATTTTAAAAAAAATTTGCCTAAAAACTCCCTTTAAAATTTGGAAAAAATATTTAACTTAATCTCTCTTTAAAGTATTTGGTATGAAAAAATTTCTCTAAAAACTCGATTTAAAATTTCGAAAAAAAATCCCTTAGAACCCTCTTTAAAAATTGGTATGAAAAAATTTATTTTAAAAAATCACTATATAATTTCCTTAAGAATCCTCTTATAAATTGTGCATAAAAAAATTTCCCTAAAAACTCTCTTTAAAATTTGGAAAAAATATTTACCTTTATCCCTCTTTGAAAGTTGGTATAAAAAAATTAACCTAAAAACTCGCTTTAGAATTTCGAAAAAAAATTCCCTAAGAACCCTGTTCAAAATTTGTTATGAAAAAATTTACTTAAAAACTCTCTTTATTAAAATAGGGTCAAAACTATTTCCTTTAAAACAATCTTTAAAATATAGAAAAAAAGTCTGTTTATTGCAAATTTTATTTTCAGAAGTTGACACAACCTGTCTGAACTAACATTTAGTTCAAAAAAATTACTCATCTAAAATTTCAATACTTTCTGATTTGGCACACTTTTATGAGTATTTTAAAAAAAAATTCTTAGTACCGTGTTTGAGTAAAGGTCAAAAATGTATATTTATGAGATTATTATTAATGTTTTATTATTAATGAGATCGAATACATAACTTTTGTTTTACCAAAACACAATAAACATAACCTTTTCCTATTTTGTTCATGCATGATAATAACAACAAAAAATAGGTAGAATATAATTTGAAATTTCAAATAAAACAAACTTTCATCAATGAAGATTAGTTACACAAACAATTAAGGCTAAAATTAGTATTATTGAACATTTTATTGAAGTTTTTAGAGAAAAATATACATTTTTGACCTTTACTCAAAAACGCAAAAACAACGTCTAAAAAGTTCATTTTCAAGATCAAAACCAAAATTACCTTTTTTTGAAATGAATAGGGCGAACATTCAGTTGATCGATATTCATTTCAGTGGCATAATCGTCGATTTTGCTAATTAATCAAATTATTGATTTTTAGACCAAATTTTTTGAGTTTCTTTGAAAATTTTTTCACCCAATTTTTATAGATTTTGAATATAATTTTGGTAGGATTTTTAAGTGAATATTTCTAACATTTTTAGGGATCTTCAAAATCTTCAAAAATTGGCTGAAAAAAAGTTCCCTTAAAATGTCCCTACAAAATTTAGGACCCTAAAAATTCAATCAAAAAATTTTCTTTAATGAAATTCACCAAAATTTCATGAAAAAATTAGTACAGTTGATAATTATGTCGCTCCAACAATACATTGATCAAATAAATGTCGCTCTAGAGCACAGGTTACCAAACTCATTTGGTCTATCGACCCCTATTTTAGCAATGTATATTTTAACGCCCCTTGAAAAAATTATTGAATAAAGTTATTATATAATTGTTACTAGTAACAATACTATTTCTAGTGTGCTTTGGTAGTGCTGTGTATTCCAATACCATATAAGATGTTTACTTCACAAATATTGACTGCTTGATAGTAGCAATGTTTAGTGTACAGTCCTTATCATTATATTACTATGTATATTATGGGATTCACAGCCAGTCTTTTTGGCCAAATATCCTCTTCACATTACAATCGAATATTTAATATTAAAATACAATGAAAATTATATATTTATTACTGAGTCACGCTTTATCTCAGTGAACCCCTTACAACCAAAAAATACATTAACGCCCACTATATATTATATACTATATACCAGGGATGCTTAACCTGTCGATCGCCAACATTAAAAAAATATAATTAATTTTTTATTTTAATATTATTAAAATTTGTATACATTTGAATAAATGTAATGTAACTTGTTTAAATCGTTATCTAATAAATAAATTAGTCCTCTATTTCTTTAACTAGGTTTTGCCGATAATTTTCAAATATACAGCGAAAGTTCTTGGAATTATTTCGAATTTTAATTTATATGTTTTCTACGATCGCACAAAATATTTAGTTAAAAATTTTTTATTGGATTCCGCAAGGCGATCTTTTTGAACTAGGTTCCGATCAGAAATATTTTTCTAGTCAATGTATTAGTCGATCGCATCAAAAAAAGATTGGGCACCCCTTCTATATGATAATACTATATCATATTTTTTAAATTGCCCCCTAACTGAAATAATCGCCTATAAAGTATCAAGTCCAAACATTAATTTTTTTTATAATTTTGAAATTTAGCAAAAATTGGTAACAAATTTTTACAAACCCAGTGCGAATGTAATTTAGCATACGCATATACACAAATTTATGAATATCAAAAAGCACAAAACTGTTTTCATGAAACACTGGAAGGTTACGATAAATGCAGTAATTTAATAAATAAGAACAATTATATCAAACAATCTTAATTAGATAATTTATATGGTCAATACCAATGCATTATTGGAATCGCAGATATTTTAGTCATTAAAAAAAAATATAACCATGCTTTGCAAAGATATAAAGAAGCCATAAATCTTTCCAAAAATTCGAATGATATACCTAAATCGGACACTTACGCTGCTCACGCCAAGATTACAAATTGTATTAGATATAAAATTCAAGATGAAGATTTTACAGAACCATCTGAAACGGTTAAATGTTATAAAATTAATAATTTATCAGGAAATGTTCAATTGTCCATTGGACATGCGCCACAATCGTCTCTGTAAATCAGTTTGCGAACCACTGGGGTTTAGTCACTAGGATATCCGCAATTTTTGTATACAGACAAATACACTTTGTAAACAGAAAAATGGTATTGCAATATGGTGCATTCTATCATGAAATTACTATGATTTAAAATATTTGACTCTAGACATGATAAAACTTTAATACTGTAGTGATTAATGAAATGTTTATATTTTCAGATAAATTATTCAAATGGTATTTTTTCTGTTTTCTATCATATCTAGGTGGTGGAAATATACTCGCAATTTTTCTAGTTTGATTTTTTATTACTATTAATTTCATGTCATTATCAAACAGTCTTAAATAATTTCGTAAAAACCCCTATTAAAGACTAATAACTAGAATAGTAGTATAAGGTAGTTAAATAAAATAATTAAATTAAAGTTAAATAGGTACCACATAACGAAATTATTTAAAATCTATTTTAGGATTATACGTCAAATGATGTAGGATCCGAAGTGAGCACAAAATTTCAACCTGTAGTTGATATACCCTCCAAAGATAAACATAAATCTAAGATTAAAAGTTCACTTCGACATAAAAATCATGGTAAAATTCCTGCGGAATTTGAAAGGGTAGCTATTGGGTTAAGTGAGTACTCTTTTACTAGTAGTGATGATGTCAGATCAGAAAGTAAAATGTAATTTGTTAGTTTCGTTTATTTTTTAAAAAATTTTTATTAATATTTTATATTTTAAATCATTTAGAACTAATGTAAATCGAATTAAAAAGAATTATAAAAATATAACAAATAAAATTACAAAAAATATTAAAAAAAGAAAAAATGCACATAAACAAGAAAAAAATGGAATGTAATTTTTTTAATTTACCTAAACGAAACTTTATAAAATACAAATTAAATGTATTAATATTAAATTTAAAACAAGGATATAGTATTAGGATATTGGCTACGGAATAACCAAAAATACTTTTACATATTTTGTTTAGAGGAAGATTCCGGTATTATGGATCAAGATGAGTCACGAATGATGTTAAAATTTTTTAACCGAGATATTTTTATGATGGTCTAGTATTGTGACCTATTAAAGAATTAAAAATAATGTATAATGGAAATTTTTTTCGAATGGTGGAGTTAAAAACATTTTGACACTTCCCAGTGAATTATCTATAATTAATTGAAATTTTTAATGTCCTTTACATAGTAACCTTGAAAAACGAAATCATGCCAAATCAGAAAATTTATCTTTAAATGCTTTGTTGCAAACTCAACCCTCAAATTCAGATGTTATGCAGGAAATTAAAACCCGTAATGAAAATGGTAATACTTTTGATTGTTTTTTTTATTTTAATATAGAAGATAAAAAGCAAAGGTGATCTAATTGAACTTTTTGAACAATTATAACATTAAATTTAGCTTGGAAAATGAAAATAACTTGCAAGGTAAATTTATGTTTTGACTAACTAAAATTTGAAAATATATCGAAATTAAATTCAACTTGACAAAACCCACTGAAAATTTTTTTAAATTAATCAAAATTTGAAAAAATTATCTCTAAAAATACCCTAAAATTACATTTTTCATTTTTAATATATATTATGTACTTTAAAATAATGTGTAATATAAAATTTATTTTTATTTTTTAATTTTTCCGCTAAATTAAAAAATTACCTGATATAATCTTTAAAAAACCTATTGAGCATTATCGTATTATAATACGACTAGGTTTACTGTTTTGTACTACATACAAAAAGCATCTAGCTCTGCCGAAGACACATATTTTTATTCTACCAAAAAAATAAATTCACGTTGAAAATCTAATTTAAAAATCCTACTATTTACTATTATCAATCCTTTAAAGGAGTGGTTCCCAAACTTGTTTTAGGTGGAACCGTCATATCACATTACTTTTTACTTAATTATTTTTTTAGTGAATTATTTCAACTTAATTATTTTTGTTAATATAATGTATTAAGAATTATTTTTCACCGGGAATGCGTAGATTTATGGGGTTGAAATTTTGTATTTATATCAACTGGAATAAGCTCTATCAGAATAATTTTTTTTTGTAATTTTCGGACAGTGAATTATTTCCCATTTTTTGTTTTAATAAAATATTTCGAATAAAAAATATATGAATACTAAAATGCTTTTTTGACCGTGAAGTCATCACTTATTCGGATTAAAAATTTTTATGTGTGTTAACAGGATACAACTGTACTACCTCTAATTTTTTTTAAACTCTAGGGCTGTTTTTATTTAAAAAAAAGTAAGTTTGGGGTTTTGGCCGTGAAGATCTATTTTTTTTAAATTTAAATATACGATAATATATATTATAATATATATGATTTTAAAATCCGTATCAGTGTATATTTTTTTAAATTCGCCAACTCGTTTGATTTTAAAAAAAAGGAAAATTTGGTTTTTGACCCGTAAAATGTGAGTATGGGAGATTGAAATTTATTTTACTTTTACACCCGGAAACTGTGTAATATAAATTTTGACTTTATAAAATTCTAAGACTGGTAGTTATTGAAATAAACGATAACACACAGACAAACAAATCATATTATATAAGTAAGGATGTATTTTCGATTTATTTGCTTAAATGTATAATATATTAAAAACTATATAAAGTTTGTATTAATAACACATCTAAATTGCATCAATATAATTTCACATATAAATTAAAAAACTATTTACGAAATGACTAATCTATTCTTTTGAATGAATAATGTTTTTAGAGTTTGACATAAAAATTCAACACTCTGATGGAATCGAGAGAAGGCGAATTCGACCAGACCTATCAACAGATAATGAAACTAACCGAGACACGAATGCAAACGAAAAAGTGACAGTAAACGAGAAAAATTCAAAAATGTGTATAATATTTTAATCTGTAAAATTGTTAAATTCAATAAAATCAAAATTTTGCTGTCACAAATATTCTAATTATAGAGGAAAAATTGAAATGAAATTTGATTATTGCGGTGAAATATTTAGCCTCTAGTCGTAACGTTGAGATGAAATAAATTTGGACTAAACAGCCTAAACAATGTTGCGTATATTTCATTATGTCACAATAAATGGCAAGGTAGGATTAACAAACAGAAATAAATCAATTTATTTTCAATAATAGAATTTTACCATTTCATCTAATTGACAAAAAATCGTCACATCGATAATAAAAAGGGTATAAATTATTATTTGTCACATTTTAAACGAATCGATTTGATAAATTTATCCAATTTTTCATAATGTCACAATATTTTGGTCGTTCAATTTTTGTTTGTCACTCCTATTGTCGAAAACTATAATGATGCTCATTTTTAAATAATTAACTTGTGCAACCTTTATAATTTATGTTAACATAAATTACACCATAAATAACGTGTTTGCGACCAATAGATCATATCTTTTCTACTTTTAAGTAGTTTCATTACATTTCTGTAAAGTTTTGTTAAGTTTGTTTGTATTTATAACATTTATTTATATGTATCATTTATATGTTTTAAAAATCAAGTTGAAGAAAATACAATTGGGGTAATTTAATATTTTTATTATTTTATTTTTTTGTTTCATCTTACATTTACCGATAAAATTATCATCAAAAATTGCAATTTGTAATTTAAATAAGTGAATATATCCAATATTTTATTTTATGAATGTTGGATTGGAAATTTTTATAAATTTTCCATTGAATGAAAATTTGGTATTAAATGTAATTTTTAATTTATTAAACCATATTTTCTTTACACTGCATTGTCTATTTATAAAAACTTGCATTTATTAATCATAATAATTTGATTAATTTAAGGAAAGGTTAATTGTTCTTTAGAAAATGTAAAAATTTAATTATTTATTTTGATAATTTTTAATTTATAATTTTTGAAATTAATATAAAGTTGTAGTTAATACAAGTGCAATCATTATTCTTAATAATAACTTGAAGTGTACCGTTGGGACAAACACTTTGTAATTCCAGTATTACAAGATTTGGGTTTTCATTTTAATAATGACATAAAGTACAATTCATCACTTACTATTCAATGGAGTTTAATGTGTTGTGAAATGAATTTGTATCCTACTATAATATTCACTTGATAAAATTTAATTAACAAATATTTATTGTAGCAGAATGGTTAATTTACCATTGAATTATAGACAATATTTTAAATATTCAATTTAAATTGAAACTGAGATTTGTTTCAATTTGACAGAAATCTAATAAAAATACCAATTCAGGTGGAAGTTTAATTTTGATGAAACAGATGAGTAAGTAGCAGGATTATTATATACTTTAATCAATAACAAATGCAATTATGTACTCGTGTATATCACAGATTCTCAATATTATTTTTTACTGTAGTCCCAACCGTATTTATCATTAAATTAATACTCAAAATTATCTAGATAAATGTATTGTATACATCTAATGTAGCTGATTAGATTAATAATTAATGGGTAAAACTATTCACATTTTGGATTCAGCAATCGTACTAATCACACTAAATAATGGTTGAGTGAATTTAAGAATATTACGTATACATTTATTAGTAGATGACGTATTGGTACTAGTGATTGTGATTTCCCGGGAAATGACAAAAGTCGAAAACCGGTAAATTTAATTTTTAATTTACCGGGAAAAATAAAAAATTTTTATTCATATATAATATAGAAGCATTAAAAATTTTAGAGACCTTAATTAATTTTAGATACAAAAAGAATTTTTATTTGATTATTAGATTGAAATTTACAAATTTAATTAAAAAAAAATTTATTATTTCAGACTGTTGAAAATGTGTTTCAAAACACATAATATTGATAGATTTGTCTTTTAAACGCGTTCTACGTTTTGTAACAAAATTAGAAACAGGTAGAGAAATTTCTTTCATTTTGTGTTGACGTAAGTTGAACGGTCATAAGGGTTTCCCTTAATTTTAACAATCTTAATGATAGCGTTTCAGTTCGTAACAACCATAATATTTTTCAAAATAATATTGGAAAAAGAGGATAATTCCCTCAAGCGTTAGTAATTTGTGGTTGAAATAAGAAGTTTTTAAAAAAAGTATTAGAAAAAGGATATTTTTCCATTAAGGGCTGGAAAATTAGATTTTTTATTTGTGGTTTGATGAAGTGTAAAATGACAATGGATTAATAAAATTAAAATATGAAATTTGATAAAAATATAATCTATAACTATAAATATTAATAAAATTTTTATCAAAACTTATGCGGGTCATATGTTGCCATCCTTGCTATTATATTTCACGTAAATGGAACATTAATCTACTTTTAAAGATGTTCACTGTTCATCATTAGAGAGTTCACTATACATGATATTTCGATATTTTATAGCAGAGATTCTCAAACCGTCCACCGCAACTCTCTAGTGTGTGGCAAGACAAATATAGATGCGTCACAACATTTTTAACTGTATAATTCAAAAATTAAATAAATTAATAAAAAATCAAGGTGATTAATTTATAATTTATAACATATGTTTGTGTAAGACATACAAATCACCAAAGTTTTGTAAAGTCGTTTTATTAATGTTTAAACATTTGGGTCTACATTTTTTTATGCATCTATTTCAGAAATTTTTCAGGTAAATCCATTTTAAGTGTTAAAAAATTTTTTTACATATTAGTTGGCCGCAACAGTAAAAAGTTCGAATACCACTGTTTTACACACACGATATTTTGACATTTGTACAATGTAAATTGTTTCGTTTTTCGTCAGAAAATTTCGTCAGGGCCCTTTCTAAAAGCGCCTCGCTGTGGTAGGAATTTAATATAATAATATGCAAAAATTATTTCTATTTTTTTTCAAAAAAGGGTCTATAATATTTTACTAAGACTAGGGGGGTAGGCAATAATTTTTTTGGGAAACCTCTGTTTTACTGGATGTTTACAATTATCACCGTTTTCAATTTGTAACAATCTGCTACAGCAGTGGTTTTCAACCTTTTTGTGTTCGCGACCCAAAAATTATCTATTTAATCCAAACATTTTATAAATTCACATAAATGAAAATATTAAAAAAGCATATTCAGTTTTATTTATATTTTATACAGTGTTCAAATTTTCATTACCCCTGATAAATTTCGCGACCCTCCAGTTGAAAACCACTGTGCTACAGTACATATATATTATATCGTGTATATATTAGAAATAAAATCTACTGCTATTAATATTAACGATAATTATCATTATTATCACAGAGTTTAGGATACATGTATCTTATTATTTGAACTAAACAAAAAATAGATTAAAGTACAACAGATGTTTTTTGTAGTCGAGACTAAATCCTTTTATAATTGATTTTGTTGATACGAAATGTTAAAAGTGTTATTAGCCGGCATTAAAATTAATTTGAGCTTATAATATTAGTTGGTAAAATATTTAAAAAAATAAAAACGCCTGCAATACATATGTGGCTTTATCTTACAGTGCTACACAAGATAAAAATTAGAAAATGTCAAGTTTTTGCGAATGAGAATGGCTAATAAACATAAACATAATTTTCTATTATAATTATGCACGATCATGTGTTCATATTACTAAAGTTTTGTATGATTTATTGGAGCTATTTAAAATTATGAAAATTTTCCATTATCATTTCCAATATTTTTACATTGTATCAAAATTCTGATGGTGTGCATTTCATATTCAAAAATTTCAGTTTAATTTATTTTAACTTATCTTTAATTATTTTTTGATAAAAACAAACATTTCTAATAATAAACAAGAACAAAAAATCTAATAATTCAAACATTTCAACACACTGAACAATGTTCAGTGAACGTGACAGGTTCTCAAAAAAATAGATTGTATGCTTGAATTTCACCCAAATCCATATTTTTTCAGGTGTGCAGGTAAAATTAAATTAAGCCTCATGGTATGGCATCATGCAAATTTTGCATTTTTAAATAGAAAAAATATTACGTTATATCCTCAGTGAGGATTTCACACTTAATGTATAAAGTAAAAGTAGCTAAAAATGTGTGTCTGACTGTTCATGTGCAACCATTTTTTTAGAAAATTGACAATTACTCAAATTCAAATACATATAGACAAATATTCAAAATCATTTTTTTCCGGTACAGAAAGTAATGTAATTTTTACACTCAAAAATTTGAATATTCACTATCAAAAATACAAATTAGCCTTTTTTTTAAAATTAATAAAACTAACAGTACCTAACTCTAAAAAAAACATATTAAAAGTAATTTTTTTAGTTACAGAAAATGCGATTATTTTCACTCTCGTAAATTTGCATAATTACGATAAAAAATCAAAATTAATTTTTTTTTATAAAATAAAAAAAAAGGAAAAAAATGAAAACCAAAGTTCTTTTTTGACTGTGATGTTGTTATTTTAATAAATAAAAAAGAGTAATATGTGGTTTTGATGGTGAAAATGCACTTTTATAAGGTAGCGATTTATAGTAATGTTTATGACTTAAAAAACTATCCCAGAATTTATGTTATATACTAGTGGTTGACAACGGTGAGCCAAGTAGCTCCTAGGGAAGAAATTATTTTAGTTTACTGGTGTAGTGTTATGTTCAGGAATAGAAACAGCAAGTGGTTTTTAATTTAACCGCAAAATATATTACTATTAACTCTTTGAGGGTCCTTACACGTCTTTAAAATTTAATTACACGTTAAAATTTGGTCATAAATGAAATAATGTTTGTGGGAGGAATTTAAAAAAAATTAAAAATAAAAATTAAAATTCGAAAAAGGGAGGATTGCAATAAAATGTTGAGAATCACTGTTCTTACAATTCTACACTGTAAGACTTTTTTCATTTTTTTTAAAAAAAAGTTAATTTGTGGGTTTGGCCGTAAAGATTACGTTTTTAAAATTGAAATTAATCATAATGTTCATAATTTTATTATTTTATCATAAAATATATTTTTTAAATTATATGCCTCGTTTGATTTTCAAAAAAAAATAATTGGTGTTTTTGATATTGAAGGAATCAATTTTTGACAATGAAATTTGCGATAAAATGTAAACGATGATAATTAGTACTAGAAATTGATATTTTAAAAACTCTACCCTTATTATTTTCTTAAATAAACTGGAACAAACAAATAAATGACTAAACTGACATATTTTTAGATAAATAATTTTACATAAATGTTTAAGAGTTTAATTTACTATGTAAAAATTTTGAACAATAATTTACACTTAAACAGTACAATGCAACACTAATAAAATGTTCATATACACTACAGTCTACAGGGGTCCTAAGATACCCCGTAGAGAATAACTGAATGAAATTTACTAAAACAATAAAATTCAAAATAAAATTTAAAATAAAATCTTGGGTAAATATTTTAAATCATAACTAGAAAAGATTAGATTGAAAAAAATATGAAAATTGTCAAATACATGTATGCAAGTTTTGCATAATTGATGGTATTTTTCATATTTCTCCAGTTTTGTAATTCGCTAATTCTTTGACAAAGTTTATTTTATTAAAAGGGGGGACCAAAATATGAAAACATTCATCATAATATAAATGTAGTACATGTGTATTATACACGTAGTATGGTTCTACAGTTATCGGTTCTATATATAGGCCAGGATATAGAATTCCCAACTCTGCCAACTGGAGAAATAATAGCCCATAATTTTGATTTTCACTGGCTGATACAGTGAAAAAAGTGGAAACGCTAGTTTAATCATTAATCATTAAGTCGAAATCAAAAAATCAGAAAATCTGAAATTGAGACGTAAAAACTAATTTCTCTTACATAAAATGGTAAATGTATTTAATTATTATAGAAATATTAACATGCAATGTAAATTCACACCGAAAAATATCCAAACCTTTTTCTTGATGCGTACCGTTTAAAAATAGTATATAAATGTATGATTGAAACGATTAAATGTATTGACACCTGATAATTGTAGTCTAAAATTAAAAATAAACATAAATTAAATGTCAGCTGGTACGAGAACAAATTACAAAAATAATTTGGTGCGATTAACCTTAAATTAATTTTCCTGTCATTTGAAATGAAATTTTTAAAAATAAAGACAGATTTCATAGTCTTTGAAATTTAACAAAGTGAAACGAATAAAATAAAAATTGTTACAATGCTACAATAATAAATTATTGTATTACAAAAAATCCTGTGAAAAAAAAGATGCCAGAAGCGTCGTCATCTGGTTCATTTTTATTGCCGTAATTATTCAAATTCACAAAAGAAGTAGCTTTATTAAAAGTTGTGACATTTATTACCAGTAATTGCCGAAACGTCACATGTTATAAAATATTATCTCGGTATCTCAGTCTTTCAGTATATCAGCAATGCTTCAGCATATCAGAATCTCGGAAATTATAAATGTAACGCTCAGTCTACATACGAATACAATATACAATATACAATATATCTAAAATGTGACCAGCATTTGTCGCAAATTCCGAATATCAAAAATGATTTATTACACCACCGATCGTATAAGTAATCATTGTTCGTTTCAAGTCATAAACAGTAAAACACGACGCACTACAATACTCAAAATCTCACCAAGATAAACAAAAGCGGCTATAAAATAAGACTATAGTTAGTAGGGCGTGGCTACAATGAATAATATTTCGGTAGTAACTTTATTAAACTTTTGACAGTGCAAGAATCTGATAAAATTATTACTTTATGATTACATTTTCAACTTTTAAAATTAAAATGAAAATATTGTATTTATTGAAAATTAATGTTCAATTGAATAATTTTACCGAATTTAAACCTGAATCAACACTAGGTATTTATAACGTATTTTATCTGAGGTGTATGTTGTTTTTACTTGTGATTTTGAGTAAAATTGGAATAATTATAATTAGATTTTACTAATCGTGTTAATTAAATAATTAAATTTATTTTTTTGTCAATAATTGTAAAGAAACAATAAAATTTTCGATTGAATGGTCAAAATGTATAATTGAGTAATGCGGTAAATGTGTTAATATAGTGTACTGGAGTGAATAAAATTAAAATCATATCTGAAACAATGCCGAAATTCCCCAGAGAGGAAAACTGAGACTTGGCGTTAGCATATTTCCAACTGTTTAATTGTTTAGATAATTTATAGTGTGAATTAACTTTTTATGTTATATAGGAGGACAAGGATGATATAACGTCGAGTCGAGTGATGGGTTGTATAATATTTGTTTAGTTAATTTTATTTCATACTTGATTGACGATGGTGATTATGAATCTTAATGTTATTTTATCGCGCACTAAAATTGTAGACTGAATGAGTGGACAATTTTTCACAATTTCGTCAATGAATTATTTTAATTAATTTAAACAATGACGGTAGTAATTATGAGTAATGTTCTTGGCACTTGAATAAGCTCATTTTAATTTGTTCATTATCCGTAACTTGCGAAATACACTTGTGTTTATAATCAACTTGTTTCCAATGTTGGTTCAAATTTGTTAATTTAAAATTTCAATCATCTCCATTGATTCAATATTTTTCAAGATTAACACAAATTGCAGAATAATCCTGGATTTAACAAACTTGATTTTTTACTTTTGAATACAGACGTTTTATCTCAAATTTTATCAAAACATTGAAACCAGAAACTTAAATGAAAAGGTACTCTAGTTTTTAATCGATTTTCAAGTCTTATCAGACTAGGTATAAATAAAGAGCTAGAGTTACTTAAAATGTAATAAATTGTATTTATTTATTAATTGATTAACTGGGGAATTATTAAATCGATCAATTTGATTCCTAAAATTAAATTTACATTAACATATATTTTGGATTCTGCTTCCACTTGTTTGAGTCAGCGATTATCGAGTTTATTTTCATTACTAGAATGTACAAATCACTCATTTTGAGGTACACATGTCCATATTGAGGAAATTTCATTTGACTGACTAATCATGTTTAATTACAAATGATCCCAATGTTCGCATATTTGAGACTTTTTAAAATGTAAATTTATAAACATTGATTTTCCATGTTTAATAAAACATGTTAATTACCCATTTCATTTTATGTTTTATATTTTCCATTTTAGATTGAAATGAAGAGTCTTGTGTTTATTTTAAACTTTTTAAGTTTTACTCTCAGTTACAGTCAAAGTGGTTTAAAGAATGAAAAATATCAATATGCAAAAATGAATTCGAATCAGGTGGAAATGAGATATTTGGATGACTACGGGCCAAATCAGAACGCATATGTCAAATGCCCCAATTCTTGTAAATGTTTTAAAATTACTAGACGTGTTCAATGTGATGGGTATAATTTTAATTCAAATTTTGAAAAACCTTCCACAATGTTATTATCAATTATCTATGGAATTCCTAGCGATGTCGTTGAATTAGAGTTGAATTCTTATGTGTTTGAACAAAATCAGCTAAACTTTCAGTCTTTTCCTTTAAAACTGGAGTACTTGACTAGACTGCACATTTTTAATTCAAATTTACAGTTTATTCAACAAAGTATTTTAACTGTCAATTTCCCTTCTTTGAAAATTTTAAATTTGAATAAAAATAATTTTGGAAAAATTGATAATTCTCCTTTTGCTTATACCAATATTACCTATTTATCAATGATGAATAATGCAAACCTCGAATTAACCGAAAAAACATTTTTAAATAGCAAAATTATCAGTTTAAATTTCAATTCATGCAATTTTGGTTTGGATAATTCTCTTACTAAAAATTTGCAAAATAATCTTTATTCAAATTTTTTGAATAAATTGTACTATAAACAAAAGATTGATGTCGATGAAGTAGGTGGGTTGGTTAAATTTCCTTTTCAATCACTTATTCCTCTCAACAAGACATTACTTTACTTGTCACTGCAAAATAATTACATTTCATCCATTAATGATAAGTGGTCATTTGTTTTAAGAAACATTAAAAAAGTAAAATTTCACAGAAATCCCTGGCACTGTAATTGTGTTCTATCCTGGCTACACAATTTTTTAGTGGTTCACCAAAAACTTAATCAAGAATATATTATGCCTACATGTGCTACACCTCAAAATTTTGAAAATATTCAATTTGACAAAATTGCTTCCAATAACATGATTTGTGTTGCACCTAAATTTACAGTTTTAGCAAGTATTTTTGGAGGAAAAAGGGAAAATGTTGACAGACAACAATTAAAATGCGCTGCTTCCGGCGATCCAGCTCCAACTATTTATTGGATTGAACCAAATAGTGATACTACCACTTTTAAACCTGCAAATGTACACAGTTTTGATATTATTGCTAATGCCAGAGACAGGGACCTTAATTACAAATTGAAAAACTCTCAAAATTTTATTTATCCTGCCCACACTGATGCCATTCTAAATGTAACCAAAAGTGATGGAAGCTACATTTGCATTGCTTACAATAATGTAGGTAACGTTACCATGATGATGAATGTCACATGGCCCCACATTTCCCAGAATATTATACCCTCTCATTTTAGTCATAAATTTTACAATTTTTCAAATTTTGATGAAAAAAATTCACCTCAAAGCATTAAACCTCACAATAGTAAATTTTATATGGATTATCAATCTGCATTTTTAAAAAAAGAAAACGTAGTGTATAAATATAAAAATGGAGGCTATTCCGCTACAATTTTATCTGGTGCCATCGTTGGGTCACATTTGTTGACACTACTTATTGTATTGCCAATTTTTTTGTATTATAAAAAACGTAAATCAAAAAAATACTCAAATTCAAATGATTCATCAGATAAATTACCAAATTTTCCAGCATCAAATCGTTCTGAAAATTATGATTGTCCTTCATTTAAACATCAGACTGTTGTAACTCAAAAACGAGATTCGTTTATTGATAAAAAGGGTACACCGAATCCAATTATTTATTACCCAAATTCTAATCAAAATTCACTTGGTAGGTATAAATTTGAACCTTTTTGTCCACCTTCCAATTCAACCAAAAAACATTCACCTCTTCAAGGGAATCAAATTAAAAAAAATGTTTTACAGGGTTCTCATGTAAATGAATTTACACCGTTCACCTCAAAATTTTATCCACCTCAATCTTATCGTATAAATTCAAGTAATTGAAAAATTCTAATTTTGTAAATACTCATTAAATGATTTATTGTTATTTACGTTGCTTTTTTATTGGAGGTTTGCGTTTATTTACATGTGGTTTTTTAAATTATGGTATGCTATGTATAATATTACATGTTATTTTAAATGTCGTTGATTTATTCATTATTTCAATTTCTTTTAAAATTTTAATTACTTTTAATATGAGTTAATAAATACCACTCTAGGTTAGTTTTTCAAAGATACACAATCTTTTACAATAAATCGTAAAATAAGTTAAATAAGGTTTTGAACTTTTTTAGAATATTACATTTCACTTTAGCATAAGTGTTGGAAAGAGAGCTAATAGTCGGACCGGTAAGATGAAAATTGTAGATTTAAATACATTTTCAATTTTACTATTTAATCCAGCGATCGGCAAATTTTTTTTGTCAGCATTTCCCTACTGGAGAAAACTAAATTTGCCCATCGTACAAAAAATTTTTCTTAAAATCACCTATTAATTTAGAATAGTAGGTCAGTCATATCACGTTTAGTCCTCTTCACGGCTATGACCGAAAGTGGTACAATTCCACCTTGGGAATATTTGAAGTTTATGAAAAATAATAAATCAAATGTAATGTAGTATTCTCGCTCGAGTTCCAGGGTCAAAACTTTGGATTTTGACATATTAGATTCTAATGCTTCTCAACCTTTTTGCATTGGAACACACTTGGAATTAATTAGTAATTTTTGGCGTAGAAGCAAATAACAAAACAGTAAGCATTTTATATAGGTTGGGGCAACTTTGTTATTATTTGGTTGGTTATTATTGAACATCTTTACGATTGAATAAGCTTTTTCTGGAAAAGCTACTAATTTAAGATGAAAAGCTGTTTCGTGACAAAAACAAAAAAAATATGATTTAACTGACCCTAGATCAGTGATAACCGATTCAAATGGTGTACAGACCTCCATTTCAAAATATTTATTTATTTGACCCCAAATGAAAAATGAAATATATAACATTTAGAAAAAGATTAAAGGTTTTTCCCATAAGATTTGGTAAATCGTGTTTTTCATAAAAACATTGAAAAAAAGGGATTTTTTCATTAATTTAGATTGCTAAAATTGTATTTCTTATTCTAGGTTTAGATTAATTTGGATACACTATAGAAAACTGTTTCTTAACCTTTTTTACTTCAGGGTGCACCTGTGAAATAAATGAAAATTTAGGCGTACCTTAAATTTTGATAAGAAAAAAGTACATACATCATGTAAAATTCTAATTGTACATATAGAATCTATATTGTAGATATTTGAAAATAATTGCAAAGATTAAAACCGCTAAAAGTATAAAATCATAATAATAATACAAAAATACTATTATTTGGTGATTAAAAAACATTTGATGTATGATGAAATGTTAATATGTTTAGTGTTGACCATATAATTTAATATAAATACATTTTATTTTTTAGTAAATCCTAAAATATGCATGAAAGCATTGTAAATGTAAAAGTTTGACACTAATTTTTAAAAATTTATAAAATAAAGTCAAATTTCTTTGCAGTGCCCCGGTTAAGAATCACTGATTTAAAATTAATTATATTTTTTTATGGTTTAGATCAGAGGTGGGAAAGTGCGGCCTTAAAGCCATATATGAAAAATTGTTATATTCATTTGAATTGGGTGTCTACTTAAATTCAACCATTTTTACTAAAAATAAAAATTTACCAACACTTTAGGGAAAATTCCTGTTTTACCATAACTTAAGGGTAAAATCCAGTTTTACCAACACTAAAAGAAAAAATTCAGTTTTACCAAAACGTTAATGGAAATGCAGTTAAGGTTTTAACCTTTTATGGTTAGTAAAATTGGATTTTTCGTTTTAGGGTTAGTAAAACTGGATTAATATCTTAAGGGTAGGTAAAAGTGGAATTTTTACTTAAGGGTTGGTAAAACTGATTTTTTTCCCGAAGGGTTGGTAAAACTGGATTTTTCCTTAAAGAGTTGGTAAAATTGAAATTTTCACTTCATAGGTTTGAAAAGTGGGTTTTTCTCTTAAGGGTTAGTAAAATTGAAATTTTCCATTTAAGGTTGGTAAAAATGGTTGGATTTAACTAAAAAATGCTTGGATTCTAGTAAAAATGGTTGGGTTTAAGAATATTCTCATTTAAATTTAATTTATTAAATATTAATTATTTTTTTTAATTATAGCGAGAATAATGAACAAATTATAAATAATCTATTATTATTTAATGATAAATTAGGGCAACAAAATAATTGTAATAATTAACACGTAAATAAAATTTAAAATGTATTCAATTTCCTATATTCATTGTTTAATTAGCAAATTTTAGAAGGTACCGCCTTATCACGCTAAAGGCTTCCCACCTCTAGTTTACAAAAGATATTTTTTTTTTCATGGTAGATTTAATTTAATTTATAATGAAACATGGCGCAGAAACATAAGAAGAATAAAAATAATGGGTTAGGGATTGCCACCTAGATAAATCAAAATACCACATGTAGCTAAAAATTTTTAACCGTCCGCGAAATTAATTTATTACGTTTTTTTATGAAATTTTTTTAATGTTCCTAGTAATTTCAATTTAATGATCCGCGATAATTTTTATAATATATTACCGGTCAGCCTTGAAAAAAAGTGTGGATCCTCTGCCCTAATACATAATGTACTCGTATAATATCTATGATTTAATTATACGAAATGAAATTTAGTAATTTTAATTTTATTTTAATATAGAAATCCCTTTAAAAATTCTTTGATTAAAAAACAGTACAAGTACTAAGTATTACGTTTAGAATAAAACTATTCTTCTAATATACATATTTGCACAAAATGTACACATAATTAATAATTACTCTATATATGTTTTTAAAAAGAATACAAAATAATCATTAATGACTGTAATTTATTATAAATGTCCTCATCGTTCTAACCTCAACCTAAAGTGCACAAATTTTGAAAATGACAAAATTGTCTAATTAAAATTATATTAATAATATTTAGTAAACATTTTAATAATACAGTTTAAGTAATAACCCATTTTTGTGTACATTGTATTTATTAATTAAATGTTGAATATTTTTTTAAATATAGAAAAAAATTTAATTTAGATTAAATTAAATGTAGCGATACGAATGATGACGGGTTGAATTGAAATAAGAGTAATGAAGCAATTTTTATAAATAACTGATACATATAAATAATACAAAAATCTATTCATGTTATCGATGATGCAATTAAATGTTACTTTCAATGGCTTTTTGTAGTAATGCAAAGTATTTAAAGATTTGAACTCTGTTTACACAAAATTTAATCGATAATTTGATTAAAAATCAATTACGGAAATATTTTGTATTTTATTTTTTAAATATTGTATTTAAATTTATGACTGTTGGATATTTGAGTCATTTTGTTAATTCATTACAATCTTTCATTTTATCGGCTAATAAATCAATGGATATAAATCATCATTGTGCTGTTAAATGTTTTGTTTTGTTAATTAAATTATATTGCATTTAATTATGATTAGTTTATGGGTTCTCAATCTCGACATGGTTTTACCAAAATCAAATTTAAAATTTTACTTTGTATTTCTGTCATTATCATGATATGATGCATATTATGCATACTAAAAGTTGTTACAACTTATAACTCAATGTCGTTTTACATAATAAATTATACAATCTTATTTATCAACTACAATTTAAATATAATAATCTCTATAAAATGATAAATGTAATATAATTGAGTATCAAGTATATTTAGCAAAGTGAAAAATTTTAATTTATAAAAATTAATTAATTAAAATAATCAAATGTTTTTAATTATTATATATATCATTAATAGTTTCGTTTTGTACAATTCAATTTTCTTACCATATATTAATCTCTATAATAAATTATTTAACAAATGCTACATTATTTATAAATAATTTTGTTTGGAGAATAAATCAAATTCAACATTTCACACTTGATTGAGATATCACATGTTTACACATAAAATGCGAGAATATAGTGATAATTATTTTGATGATAAACAATTGATATTTTGAAATACCTTAATCATAACAAACTCAAAATTAAATAGCAACTGGTAATTTTAGTCATAATTTAAAGTTTTATTATTAAATCGTATTCAATTTCATTATAATTATACAATATGAAATTATTAATGTATAAATTAATTAATTTAGTTGTAATAACTTACATTTGCATGTTAATACAGAGAATATAGATTGTACAATTAACTCTTTATAATTTATGTTAAAATTTCTATCAGCATGTCTCACAATATTGAATTTCTCATTTAAATTTGATATTTTTAATAAATATATAATAATATATTAGCTATCATATAACGATTATAATAGTAGATCAATCTTTAAATTAAATTAATCATTTTTATCTATTTGATTCATTTTTAATCAAATTAAAGCGTTTCGTTTAAATATATTATACTTGAAATAGGTTTTAATTTTAATCGATATCAATTATTTGGTCAAATCTGTGAAAATAGAGATAATTTCAACATTTGCGACATAAAGTCTTTGAAAATAAAGAGGCTGTGGAGTAATTTGAGTTTCTATATCGTTTTTATAGGTACTAATTAGTTATCATTCTTCTTCATACCATTGTTTCAATTTTGTTTTTTAATCTCGAGATATGATACGTTTTTTTCGATCTAATTATACATTTTCAAAAAAGTTGAGAATTCAAAATTAACTTTTCTTTTTTTGAGATTTTTCTGACTTTATTTTCGGTTATTACTTTATTTCAGAAGTCAGTCAAATATATTTTTTAAATGCAAATTAATTGTACGTTTTTCTTATACATGTATTTATAAACATTTCATTTTATGAATTTCTTAATATAGAATTTTCAATAATAAACAACTATTTTCTAATGATTTTCCCCAATTCACCCCGTGTCAGACACATTTAACGAAATTGTTAAAATTGGAGTGTAATGTAATCACAACATTAAGTTTATTTACATTCATTATCGTGTTAAATCACTTAAATTAAAATACAACTTTTACGTATAAACTCGTTCTACACTACTATTTTAATTTACAAAAAAAAAAAAATAAACTAATAAATAAAAACGAAAACAACTGCATATAAATTTCAGGAATGAATTCCGATGAAGATACAGAAGTAATAGGATATCAACATCTAATTAATGAATTTGGCATTTTTGGTCCTATACAATCGATTAGAATACCATCAGGAAAATCGTATGCTTTTATTAAATATTACAATTACGAAGATGCACAACATGCATTCAGATATTTTACTAAAAACGATTGTATTATTGACACTTAATATAGTTGCTATAGTTCAAGTTACCTTTTCCAAAACATCTCAATTAAATAATTTTTTTAAAACCACCCATCACTCAAGTCCATACCACCAGATCGGTAATGTCAATACAAAAAATTTACAATCAAGTATATTTACCACATTAAATAATATACAATTTTTAATTGATACAGGATTAACTATAAACTTTCTGAGTCTAAAAACTTATAATACAATTAAATCAAAATTAAAACCAAATTCCCAAATCATCAAAGCGGCTAACCAAACAAATATTAAATGTATGGGAACAACCATAATAGACATTTCAAGGATTCCTGAATTATTCTATGTATGTGACACCCATGATATTATCGGATGTAAAACAGCCATAGAAAGAGGTATAATTATGTATAAACAAGACAGGATCAATGAAATATCAGTTCAAAAACACCTGAAACAATTGATGATATTAGATCAAAATTTACACAAATTTTCACGAAAAAACCCGGTCTTGTAAACAATTTTTATCATGAAATCAACACAAAAACACTTGATTGCCTAAATTATACAAGTACATAGCAACTCCTTAAAATTTAAAAGAAAAAGAAACTAAATTAATAATTGAAATGATAGATAATAATATAATCGAGCCATCTAAAAGTCAGTACAGAGCTCAACACTTTCTTTAAAAAAAACCGGACGGTACATACAGATTCATTTTGGATTCTCGCCCACTTAATGAAATCACTATAAAAGACAAATACCCTACACCAAATCAACACGAACTATTTGATAAACTCAATGGAAAGAATATATTTACGACATTAGATTTGTCATCTGGATTACATCAAATTCCTATACACGAAAAGGACCGCCATAAAACAGCATTTTCTATTAATTATAGTGAGAAACACTATCAATTGCGTGTAATTCTATTTGGAACCGTAAACGGCCCAGCGTCATGTCAGAGACTGATGGATACATTATTAAAGGAAAAGCCATATGCACATGCATACATGGACGATGTAATTATAGCATCAAACAACGA
>LWCA01000573.1:0-23000 GCA_001642005.1 Intoshia linei | reverse complement strand
ATACCACAAAGTTGTTGACAAAATTAAAACAAGAAATTGACACATTTGTGGCTTGAAAAATTTCGATAGGTTCTGAACCAGAATAAACGTTTTTATTCATTAAATTCTTCTTGTTATACTGGGCATTAAATGATTTTTTGTATAAGTAACCACCGTCATATTTATCCATTGAAATATAGTAGCCTTCATCAAACGAATTAGAATCCCATATTCCAAATAAAACGGACGAAGGTTCAGCAGGAATATATTCTCGCCATTCATTTATCGATTCTGACTCGCTTTGGATTTCTTCGTCTTCAATTTCTACTCCTAAATCTCTTTTACGTTGCAATTCTTTTTTTTTTATTTTCCTTTGTTCCAGATTTTCTTTTTCCTTTTTTTCAAGCAGAGAGGCATGTTCTACTTTGGATTTTATACTTGTGAATGTATGTACCGTTTTTGAACACCATTTATCTATACAAAATGTATCTTTGATGTGAATTTCACTAAATTTAATATCATCTATTTTTAATACTCTTCCATCTTTACAACTTGCCAAAATTTTGTCATTTTTCCAATCTACAAATGTCACTACAGATTCAGTGTTTATGAAACCTATCGGTATCAACTTTTTTTCTGCAATTTCAAATAGAAATATTGTTTTATCTTTTGATGATGTCACCATATATGTTTTTCCATTTGATTTTTTAGAAAATGTTGCAATATACTCAATATCACTTGTATGCGGTTTGCAAATATGAATCAACTTTAATGCATATTTCATTGTGTGATGTTCTGAAAGTCTTTTATTTGGGTCTATTTTTCCAATGTCCAAAGTGAAAAACCTTAATATACCATCAGAATATCCACTAGCTATACAGTTTTCACTAAATATCTAAATTTATATGTCAAAATATACAACATACGTAAAAAATATTATATGAATAATCAAGCGGGACCTGGAAAGCCGATCGTAAGGACCTTATAGGATGACAACTGTAGTTTATTCTAAAAATTGTAAAATATAAAACATCTATATCAGTGATGGCAATCAAATCAAATTTGTGTGTTAATTTTAGACATTTTATTCGAAAATTATTTTCTGGTGTGTTTTCTAATAAAAAAATTGTTACTCCAAAAAAGCCCTTTAAGTGAAACGAAATCTAAATTTATTACTAAAATTCTATAGGTGAGAAAATGAGCAACATTTTTCACCAAATTTTTCAATGGAAAGGAAAATTTCTATTAAACAAATCTTGTAGATTTAAATTTTAAATAATACGCAAGTGAACCTTGTTTACTCATGGAATCTATTTCTTGATGAGTTTATCCTTATTAATTATTTGTAATTTTTAGGGCGTAGATTTTGTCAAGTGTGTATTTTTAACACGGAAACACACATTTTACCATCACTGATCTACATGTATGACAGTGTTTCCAAACTTTTTTTACTACATTACCCATATTATATATATAGTACTTATTTTGATATTACCAACAATATTTTTTTAACTTCATATTGGCTGCTCATGTTTTTAGAATAAGAGTCATATCGAATATTTAATAATTTAATTAAAATTAAAAACTAATTTTACAAAATAGTAAAATAATTCCTGATTTTTTTTGAAATTGTCGAAAGAATATTTAAATTTTTATTTTTCAGTAATGGGAGTAAATTTTGCTTTTGCCGGTAAAGATGCAAATTTATGATAGTGAAATATATCTTACTCGTTATAAAAACTGACTTAGAATTTGTGTTTTTAATTTTTTGTGACTTTTCCAAAATGTTAGTTTAAGATAAGATAAACACCATTTATATTTTTTTCACGTATAAACAAAATTATACTTTTTTGATAATAAGAATATAGTTTCCAAATAAAAAAAATTAATATTAAAGTGATTTTTTGACCGTGAATATGTGACTATCAGATTTTGGAAATTTTTTAAGAAAAGTTGATTTTAGTAAATATCCCACGATTTATGTTTTTTTATATTTTTGGGTTGGTTTTATTCATAAAAAAAGGTAAATTTAGTTTTTGACGATGAAGGTCTCAATTTTAGCAAATAATACTTATATATAAATATCACTTGGGAAACATTGTATTAGAATTTAGTTTTTTTAATTATACGACTTTTAATTTTTTAAATAAATTATAATACACACACAGATATTCAATTTTATACAAGTAAAGGATGTTCATTTATTACATGATTACATTATTATATCATTTAGGAAAAATTATATAATACGTTACTGTGCAAAGCACAGTGTGCAACTGACCAAAAAAAATAAAAAAATTCCTATTTTCTAAAACAAATTTCGCTATTACCCATGAAAAATATCAAATTACTCACTGGTAAGTAAATACCGACAAATTGGGAATCACTGGGGTATATTAATTCTGTAGAATAATTATTTGTAACATTAAGTACATTTAATATTATCGGCTCTTATGATCGGTCCCTGACATATCTCAATATCATCATTTCAGAACTATGCAAAAGTAGAACACACAGAAAGATATCAAAAGAAATTACATACACTGTACTCTTACCGCGCAATAAAAAATGAAAATGATTTTTACTATACTTTTCAAATTATTAGTATTGGAAAATCCTTACTTACATACATACATTGTATATAAAATGCTATACAATATTGGTTTTTGTGTGTGTGTTACCGTTTATTTCAACAACTACCAGTCTTATAATTTCATAAAGTCCACATTTCAATTACAGTTTTACGGGGTATTAGCAAAATAAATTTCAACCTCACAAACTCACATCTTACGGGTCAAAAAGCCCAATTGTCTTTTTTTTGAAAATCAAACGAGTTCGAGAATTTACAAAAATATATACTCTGATACGAATTTTAAAAATCATAAATATTATCATAAATTTAAATTTAAAAAAATATATCTTCAGGCCAAAACCCCAAAACCCCAAATTACCCTTTATTTTTCAATGAAAACAGCAATTAAAAAGCCCTAGAATTTAAAAAAAAATTTATAGGTGGTACAGGTCCTGTTAACACACATAAAAAATTCAAATCCGAATAAGTGACGACTTCACGGTCAAAAAAGCATTTTAGTATTCATATATTAATTTTTTCCGAAATATTTTATTAACAAAAAATGTGAAATAATTAACATCCGAAAATTAAAAAAAACTATATTTTGATAAAGGTTATTCCAGTTGATATAAATACAAAATTTCAACCTCAGATATCTACGCATTCCAGGTGACAATAATTTTTAATATATTATCAACTAATATTTTTCAAATATTTCAATTTAAATAAAAATTGAAAATGTAAATATTAATCCTACAATTTCAAAAAAAATGTGCATTGAATGTCTACACATTTCCAATAAAGACATATGGGTGAAAATCTATATAATTTATTCCTTCGGAATTTTTTTCATTGCTACGCAATTTTTAAGTTTCATTTACAAAACATTTTTATAAAAACATTGCTATTTAAATAAGAAACTACAACAACAAACTAAAACAACTTTGTTAATATCATTTAATTTCATTCACAAATTTTATTTTTTCTGGAATTTATGTTATTTATGACAATTTTTAGGATTGGACTGGTTTTACTTTATTTTTAATATTATACACACATTCTGTCTAATAAATTAATAAATGGGATAACAATTGTTTTTAAAATTCTTAACGAAAATGTTAACAATACAAAATTAAGATGGAATAATTCACTTTAAAGTAAAAAGTAATTTGATATAACGGTTCCACCTGAAACAAGTTTGGGAACCACTCCTTTAAGAGATTGATAATAGTGAATAGTAGGATTTTTAAGTTAAATTTTTTTGGTAGAGTCAAAATTTGCCCTCGGCAGAGCTAAATGCTGTTTTTAGGTAGTACATAACAGTCAACCTAGTTTTTATATATTTTTGTAACGTTATCATTCTACAGTTCGTCTAAAAATAATTACACTATTTTCTTCTATCCATAGTACACTCGTCCCTTTGTTTGCAGAAAATGTTTCTGCAATGAGTGATCCATTTAATATGTCATAAACTCGAAGAGAACCTATATAAAATAAATATTATTGAATTGAAAAGCCACTGTATTGATATGAAAAATTTTTGAATTACCATCTTCTCCAATGGTTGCAACGGTATAAGTACTTGGCGACGGAGAGCACCCTTTTACAATTCCCGTGTGATGAGAATACATTTTTTCTGGAGCTAGTGATGTAAATGAAAAAGACAAATCCAGCTTCCATATTCCTCCATTACTATCCTAGATGATCATATAAATCAGTTGTCCCCTTTTAAACTATTTTATTCAAAAAATTAACACATCTTCCCCATCAATTTTTTAAATTATGTATATTTTGCATCAGTGTTTCTCAACTACTACGCTCAGGTGCATACCAAAATATGAGTAAACTCAGAAAAGAATATTTTAGTAAGGTACGGTCTAGACCGTATGTTTTCCATGTCAAATGGACATTGCCAATACATGTTTGTGCATGATTTTACGTGTCAAAATTTAATTCAAAAATGTCCCGTCTAACATCCAATATTTCATCAAACATTATTTTCATCCAATCATATCGCTGTCATGAAGTTACTTTTTTTCAGTCTATCCTTACTTTTTCTAGGATTAAATAAATTTATCGCATGTAAAATGCATAATTTTGACACAGTCAATCGAAATGGAAAACCCCATTATCGAATAACGAATTTTTAAGAATTCCTACCATCAATATCTATGTTTGGATTTTCTATTAACGTACATTAACAAATTCTAATTTCACTAATGTAAACTACTGTAGTTGTCTCCAACTGTTATATAATTTCATAAAATGTACATTTTATAGAAATTTACAATTAACAATTGTTACAATTTCACAATGTCAAATTGTGTAAATTACTATTACAATATTGTAATATCAAAAATTATAATTTTTTTGTAAATATGAAATAAATTGTGATCATAAAATTAAAAAATCGCTTTCTAGAAGATAAATTACCTCTTTGTGAAAGATATCGTCTCAATTGAGAATCACTGATATATAATTAAATTTTTTAAAATGTATACTATACATTCTATAGTATATTGTTTGTCATTATTTCATATTTTATATTACCTGAGCATACCAAATCGATGACTCATCAATCGATTTTTCAATCGTCATAATTTGAGCATGTTTATTGACCAACATTTCATTCATTGGTTCCATTTGAAAAAAACTAGAACCATCCGATACATCAGCACTGTCAATCTTTTCAAAGTCCCACACCTAAAAAACATGTTAAACTGGAAAACATGGCACACTTTACATATCAGGGCTTCCTAAATATACCCATATTTCATCTTTTTAGTAACATACTGTAAATATACCCAAATTGAAAATATTTTTGTAACTTATCCCTAATTTTTTTTATATCAAATTTATTATAATCTATTCAAATTTGCACAGATTATTCTAATATAACAGTAAATTCAGTGAGTGGTACCCTTCTAGGAATGCTCTAATTTTTAATTAGCAGCAATATTTTAGAAAGCTGACATTTAAATCAACATATACAATTGTAATATAAAGTAGTATATCAACATTTTCGTAAACTCACTATTGTAATCCGTGATCCCATGGGACATGCTGATTTATATTTTATACTGAATAATGTTCCAATCTACAGCACAAAAGAAAGTAAAAACCTTAATATATCCATCAGAACCAATTGTTATTAATTCTCCTTCATCCATAAGTATCTGCATAATTTTTCCATTGTGACAAAATTTATTATCGTTTCTACAAATTTCAACCTTTATCAAACTTCCATCCCATAATATCTAAAAAATTTTTAAACTTTTTAATAAACTTTCTTCATATGAATTAAATAATGAATATAATGGGGTATGGTCTCCACCTCTGTTCCCAATTGAATTTTTTGTGGTCTCAGCACAACGTTTTCTATTTTTGCTGAACTTTTAAATATTTTTAAAAAATAAGCTAACAATATTTGGTATCTTACTACAAAGTTTGCAGACGGTAGGATTAAGAATACTTGTTTTTATTATGTTTAATTTTTAAATTTTAAAATTCCCATCAAGTTAGGTTTTTACAATAATTTGAATAGAAAAATTACCATATTACCCCATTCTGATCCCGACAATACTTTTCCATCTGGAAGTTCTATATAGCCATCAATATCTGATATTTCCGTTTTCCCAAATCTACCAACTTCTCCTTGTAATTTTAACCCAGTAAATGTGGATGCCATTTTCCAAAATCTATTAACAATATTAAAATGTTTCTATATAATTATATATTATTATTATAATGATACTACTGTATTTACAACATACTTTATATGACTTATTCCAGATGTAGTTAATTGACCATCCAATTCACTGGAAAAACTGACTCTATAAACATCTTGTGAAAAGGCTTTAGAACGAAGCATAATAATTTCTTCTTTCCAATTCCATATAGTCAACATGTAATCGGGATTTCCTCCGACTGAAGCAAGTAAATTTCCTTCCAAACTAATTTACAATGTAAATTTTTTGAAAATCAAAATTTTCATTACTTGAAATTCATGCACCTATAGGTTTTTATTGCGCCACTATGAAGTTGTTTTACCAATTTAAAGTCTTTACCACCAGTGTGATTGAAAATATTGATATTTGGCATGTCTCCGGTTTCACCAATGGCTAAGTTTTGATGTGTTAGGTTCATCTATTTGAAAATGTGAACATGTTAAAATGATATAATAATGAAAATAGTACAGCCAAACATGACATTCCCTGTCCGCTCATGGATCGAATATAAAGTTTTTCATTTGTTTTGATATTTAGAGATATAAAATAATTCCCAGCAATGTATCCAATATGAGTAGCATCTAGTATACACAAATTTTTCTTTCCTTTGCAATCATATCCCAATGAATGTCTATTTTAATTTTAGAAATTGTCAAAAATTAAAATTACTTAAAGTTGTATATATTTGGGTGAAATACATCTGGATTCGATGAATGTGCAGTTGAAACTAAACTATCATAATCATAACTCATATTTAATATATTTAGTTGGTGTAACTAATATAAACACAAACAAATATTTTAATTTATAATTTATATTTTTGTGGGTTGCTAAATTATTAAATATTAATAATATACTCAACTCAACCACATCAACCACCACTCAACAATATACTCAACCACTTTCAAGTTGAAAATTTTAACTTTTAGATGGGGATACATTACATAATATACAATTTTATTTAGGGTAAAATTAAAATTATTCGAGCACGAATTCACTGGTCAGACGTTAAAATTGCCTGTTAAAGTAAATTGAAAAAATTCGTTATCATTAAATCACTAAATAAATTGTATTATATTATTAAGTATTACATGTAAGTACTTTATATTTAAACAAGTCTAAAATCTTATAAAAAGAACAAGTAACGTCAATTTACATGTCAATAACGTACATTAATAAAATTATAATAAAATATTTTAAATATCTAAGGTTTCAATGTAACAGTTTTTATGTTTCAATTTTTCAAATATACTAAGTTTATTTTGTGTAATTTCATGAATTGTCATGTTTGAAATAAATTTTATAATTTAAAAAGTGTAAATTTCAAACTCATTGAATAAGAAATGGCAGATATACCTTCTAGTTCTGTTGAAAGCTGTTGTGGTTCAACCTGCTCATATCGACTTAAAATGGAAATGTTGCAAATTCAATTAAATGAATATAAACAGAAATATATTTCTTTACGGTAATTTTCATTTTACTTTTACATTTATTTTTTAGAAACGAAAATTCTGAACTTAAACGATCAAATGTTATTATGCAGGTAAAATTACTTTTATTAAAAATTGTAAATTAAGTTACATTTTATTTTATCTATATAATACTGATATTTTCCAAGATGTAAACTTTTTTGGAATAGGAATGTTCATGTACTCATGGGATTACTTAGGTACTATGTACAACAGGAATCGTCAAAGGTGTAAATTGTACATATGGATACTAGAGAGTTTATGGAAAATATTAGGTTCATGAAGATTTTGAGAATATTAGAGAACCATGGCCACGAAAATGTATATAGTTTATAGATCTAGATATCAAAAAAAAAATTTTTTTTAATTTTATAGCAGTACATTTTTCATTAGGACGTTAAAAAATTATTTCCGTATTTTATTCAACTTATCCACTTTAATCAACTTTTGTTAATTGTTATAGGAGAATTTTTAATATTTATTACAGATTTGACAGATGTTTGAAATTTATCCCAAAGCCTACATGACCGGTACATTATTATTTCAAAAATCCCAATTTCATTCCATTAATAAAATGTAATAAAAAATACCATTTTAAACCTTTAAGAGAAAAATCCCCTTTTACCAAATTTTTTTGAAAATTTTTTTACGATTTTATCAAATCTTATGAGCAACAACTTCCTAATCCAATTTTACTAAATCTTTAAAGAAAAAACATGAAAATATTTTTTTAAATTTTTTACATTTCATGTTTTTTTTGAGGTCCAAAAAAATAATTATTTTGAAATGGGGGTCCGTACACTATTTGAATCGGGAAACACTGTTTTAATTGTTGTATAAAAATTGAATGTACGTTTTCAAAATTTTCACGGGTGATGATTATGTTTTTCATTTTCCGAAATTGAGTCTTGCAGGATGAAAAACATTTCCCCTTTTTTTTGAAAAATAAAATCAGCCTAAAATTTTTAAAAAATATATATTCTGGGCCGCATTTTAAAATCATTAACATTGTAGTAAATCTCATCCTCAGAGACGCACACCTTCATGGTCAAAAACCAAATTACCATTTGTTTTCAAAATGTAAATGTCCACATGAAAAAGGAATTTTCATAAAAAATTGGACATTATTATGATTATTACTATGTCATTAACATAAATGTATTTGTTTTATTATTATTTTTGTTAAAATGATAATTTAGGCTCGCGCTGAAACAGAGGAAGAATTTATAACAAACTCATTGTTGAAAAAAATTCACAATTTAAAAAAGGAAAAGGAAGCTCTAGCAAAAAATTGCGAGAAGGTAAATAAATCATTAATTAATAAATTAATCCATGTAATCTTAGGAAAAAGCAATTTCCATTCCGTTTGTTAATTGTCCTAAAATTTTTAACATTGCAGAGTATTTTTTAATTAATTTTTGGAAATCTTAAGTGTTACTTTTTATTTTTTTGAGTATTATTGATTAAGATAATTGACTATTCCACCAAATTCCAATAAATATATTTTTCATGTAAAATGAGCTTTTAATTATTATATGTAATCTAGATTTTTAAATGGTAATTTTAATAATGTCAGGCCATACTTTGGAATTCGCCGCTCAATGATGAATGTCATATTTTAAATATAGATTACTAATTTTGATGGTTAATGGGCTATAATGTTCTAGATATAGACTCTTCACTAAAGTGTAGCCCTCAAGGAAAATTAATGGATTTTATTAATTATTATTCCATCATTTAAGAATTTAGGAAGAAGAATTTTTGACCAATACATTAAACCGTCAATGCACTCAATTGAGAAATGAAAAGGTTATTTTAAAAATATAAATTTTCTACCTCTTTGTATATTTGAATTGAAAAGATACTAAAAGTGGTGGAAAAACCGGTATACCAATTTATCAGAAACTTTAGATTGAATTAGAAAAAACAATCGAAAATCAACAAGTTAATAAAATTGAAAAAATGGAAAAGACAATTTCTAAATTGGAACATGAAATGTTTTTGAAACAGACGTCAATTAATAGACAAAAGATTGAAAGAGGAGAACTTGAAAATGCTTTAGAAAATGAACAAGAATCTTTAGTCAATCGGCTGTGGAAACAATTGGACCAACTGGAAACCGACAAGCGTATTTTACAACATCAACTGGACAATAAAATGCTAATTAACCCTATGCAATTTGAGCATGACAATGAAGAAATACTACAAGAAGAAGTAAACATTTTGGAAGCTTCTAAAGGCGATAGTTGTGGTACAACAAATTTGGAAATATCTTCGGTTTTACACCATCTTGCTAAAGATGAAGGAGAAGCGTCAAACCCAAAGTACCATATAAAAGTGCTAAAGCACCAAATTTCTCTTTTGATCAAAAAGGTAAAAACTTTATCAAACGATCTAGCCAACTCTAGGTATCAAAATGAAAAAATAATGATGAAATATGAAAAGGAAAATTCAAAATTACAACGCAAGTTAAATTGTGAATGTTTGAGAAACGAACAACTGTACAGACAATTATCGGAAAGTGAGTCGTCTATTGATTTGGATGAAGATACAAGAATGAAATTGAGAGAGTCTCCAATTACAAGGTCTTCACTTTCAACTACTCATAAACCTTACAATACTCAATCCTTACGAATGCGATCAAATTCATCTCTAGCTACCACGTCATGTACTATGCCTAAAGTCAAACACAACGTTCTCTCTCCCTCTTCTACATTTGTTCCCATTTCAACGACGTATCCGGAATTTAAACATTCTCTCTCTATAAACATTGATAATCCACAAGGTGAAAATACTAATCCCGTGAAAGCTGTAATACTTGAACCTAAAAAAGACATTGAATTTACACATCCATAAAATGTCCCATTAAATATTTTGTATGTTTATTCTAGTCATAGTTATTTACGTAAACATATTATGGGTAATTTTGCTACGAAGTTTCAATACAAACATACCGATAAACTCAACAAGGAAAATGATTCTTTGCAATCCAATTGGATCACAAAGCATACAGAAATTACTGGATGTATATTTATTTATCGTATTTTGGGTTGTAAGTAGGGTCATTATGATTGGGATTGAATTCGTTGAGCAAAGTATCGATATCTGTAACAATGTTTTTTGGTAAATCGTACCCATAGGAAATACACATTTCATGCATTCTAAAAATATAGGTTAAATATATTAATATATTACCAATACCGTTTCATTTCGGAAATGGCTTTGTCTAATTGCATTTCAAAATCATTTTTTTCTGAGCATAGTTTTTTTAAAATTTCAGTCTTTTTTAGATCAATCACTTTTGTCTTGTTGCGACATTTTCTAACAGAGTTGTTGTTTTTTATGCGTTTTATTCGATATACTTCGCATATTCGACATTCTTTGATATCTTGGTTTTCTTTTAGTTTGGTAATGGCTATTGGTTGTTTATTGGGTTTACCGTTTTTGCCTTTTGGCACTTTGATATCATTTGCAGGTTTTATGTTTTTTGCGTCATCGAAAAGGCAAGATTGGTTATTGATTACAGAGGTGGACGATGTTCCGTCATCGTACCATGTCGTTTTTGTGTTTTCGCAAGGTTTACTCAAACTAGACACCGTGGCACCACAATGGTGACAAAAATTGCAGTTGTTACTGTCTTGTTTGTCTTTTTCCATTTTAAATTCTCCATTTACTTGTGATTTTACGTAGTTTGCAAAAGGTTTCTTCTCATCCATGTTCGAAGATGGTTCTTTGTTCATTTAGTTTAGACAACTTTATTTTATTAGTTTTTCAATGTAATTTATTTTTATTTACCAAATTTCGGTTATTGTAGTATTTATTTTATAGTTATTTATTAATATTTATTTGACAAGCAAATTATTAGATACTAAAATCATTTTAAATTACTATGGGTATAATTTAAAATCAATGTATCAAACATTCATGTGATACTAATAGTATACTATACGGAAGAAGATTTATAGTGACAAAATTTCTTTCCCCATGATCTACTTACACATTTTTTCTTAAACAAAATAATTACAGTGGATATTTGAACATTCTTTTTTACTAAGTAAGCCGGGTAAGCTCCAAATAAACCCCCCCCTCATCATAAATTCAAATAAAAATTAAACACGGTTAATATTAAACATTTCCAACTGTCTAATCAATAATAACAAGTTTCTAATAATATCATAAATCGCAACTTTAAAGTCGCAAAATATCAAAGTATTTAGATTCATTTTGTAATACACTACGTGTCAAGGTATTAAGGAAGATTTAAAAAAACGGATACATAAATATAATTAATGTAATGTATATCAGGGATTCCCAAACTGATTTTGTCTACCGACCTTTTTTTAGCAATATATTTTTTTGATATCTCAGTAGATCTCAAACTTGCTATAAAAATTTAGCTTTACAACCAAAAAATTCATCAACGCTCCACTCTACATTATATAATTATATACTACTAGGTTGACTGTTATGTAATACGTACAGACAGCACCTAGCTATGCCGAAAGCGGAGATTTTTAATTATACCAAAAAAATATATTCAATAGGAAAATCTAACTTAAAAATGCTAATATTCACTGTTACAAATCCTTTAAAGTAGTGGTTTCTTAACTTGTTTTATCACAACCGGTAATTTCACATTACCTTTTAATTTGAAGTGAATTATTCCCACTTAATTTTATTTTAGCATATGAGAAAAGAATTTTAAAAACAATTTTGTGATCCCATTTTTTTAATTTATTAGAGAATTAATATAATAAAAAATTTAGTAGCAATTGTAGAAGTGGAGAGATTGTGGCTGCGTTTCCAGCAACTTGGTGTGAATAAAGATGGATTTATTAAATTGGAAACTCATAAAAAATATGCAAACCATAAATTCATAAAAAATGTATAAAATATTCAAATATTGAATATTATTAATTATATTTAGATTTTAACAGCTCTAAAATCACCAGATGGAAATGTTTATTTTTCAACATTTTGCAATTTTTTTTATTGGCTGGAAAATTCTAATTCTGATCAGATTATGGAAGGTTTATTTCATTTCTGGAATAATGCAAAAGTTATCGATGAAAAATCAATAGGCGTTATGGTTAATGTTTTGTACCCAAAAAAAACTGAAGTTGGAAATTTTAAAAATAAAATAATTTTAATAATTTTAGAGTGAAAAAAAACTTTTTACCAATCAAGCAGCACACGAATGTGATGACAGTAATTCATTTGTTTGGGCAATAATTTTTTCACTGGTTTATTCGTTTTATGTTGTCTATTTAAATATAAGCTAATTCCACTAATGTTAACGGAAAAAAATCCTGATTATCGGACTGTGAATTTTTCTAAAGTACAAAAATTCCGTTAAATTTTAACTTAAAATGACTAGCATCATAATTAATAATTTAATTTAATTAATAAAGCTTTTTCGGTTCAAATAAAAAGCTTTAGATGTGGAAAACATTTTATTTTTTTCTTGATTAATGATAATAATGGTTGATAATTAATTATTGAATTTCAATGACCTGTAAATATAGGTTAAGTTGAATGAAAATCAAAATTTTTTCATTTTTTTAATGCAGGTTCCCAGTTCAAATAGTGTACGAACCCCCATTTAAAAATATTTATTTTTTTGGACTCCAAGGGAAACATGAAATATAAAACTTTGATTAAAAAATAAAATGTTTTTCATCATATAATTTTTTTATTTAGAATGATAAAATTGGATTTTTCATTTTTAGGATTTTTTTCATTAGGTTTCTTAAAATTTCATTTTTTATTTTGGGTTTTGGATTAGCAAGTTGTTGCTTATAAAATTTAGTAAAATCGGATTTTTCAAAAAAATATTGGAAAAAAATGATTTTTTTTTATCAGGTTTCGTAAAATAAAATTTTTTTAAAAAATATCGGTAAAAGTAAATTTTCCCTGAGAGCTTGAAATTTCTTGAAATTTTAATGGTGGGAAAAAATGGGATTTTTGAAATAATATTGTAGCGGTCGTCTATGATTTGGGATAATCAACATCTAGAATCTCTGTAATAAATATTAAAAATTCTCCTATAAAAATAAAAAAAAGTTCATCAAAATGTTTCTATATTTTATTTGAATCTCACGGGCCCCAGGCATATAATTTTGGACTCCAATCGCAAACCACTGTTATAATGTAAACCTTTTTATAAAAAATTCAGGACCAATTATTCCGTTAACGAGGAATTAACCTGTATTTACAATACACATTGTATATCAAAACATATTTTGTGGTATCATTTATCTGAATCTTGATTGCCCAAAGATTTACTCAATTCAGTAGACATTGTGCGCCATTTTCATTTTTCTGTATTAATTAAAAAATAGTTCTAAACAAGAATGAATATTTGGAAGTTTGTAAGTCTATCGATCAAACTATTATAAAAAAATATACTAAATTTGAAGTTATACCACCTGGAATTGCCTTAGAGGCCAATAAACTTTTTAAAAAATTACAGGTAAATCATTATTAAAATTTATTCAACATTATTTTAATTAGTATTCCTAAATTATGAGTAATTACTAATAATACTTTACATTTTTCATTCATATTAGATTCATTAGTAGTTTGTGCATTTGTCATATTTCCTAAATACACATATGTATGATAATTTGTATATACTTACTCTATTACGTACGTGTTTTGAATTCTTGGTCATTATTGTAGTTTATTTAATTTGAATGGGATACAAGATTAATGTTCATATAAATTTAACTTAAATCATTTTGTCATGAAGAAATTTATAAAAACATTAACTGTAAATTATGTAAATTATATAAATTATATAAATTATGATATAATAGTTTATAAATATAATATTACCTGTTATGGTAGTTGTTATTATGAATGGCGCTAATAATAAAGTACACAGTTGTAAAGAAATAAAAAATTTTTCAAATATTGCCTGTGATTTTTAAAAATTTATGGCGCGATAAATTTAATACATTTTGTATTATCACTGCATTTCTTTTTTTATATTTTGATTACAAAAATTATAATTTTTTGTGAATTAAATTTAGATTGAAGTTGACAAACAGGTGGAACAGAAAAGCATAACTGGTCGAGATGTGAAAAATTTGATTCCAATAATGCGATCATATGATTGGAAAAAAATGGCACGATTTATGGAAATTTCGTCTAAAGAAATGAAAAATATTTCAAATGCAGGTCAAAATAACGATGATAGGGTATTTTTATTTTTTTGACTCTAAATTATTACTTAAACTATTATACGTTAAACTTGATATTTCTTAAATATAAATAATATCCTCTGGAGTTGTGGTTTTATAAAAGAATGATGGATGGTTGACAGAATTTAAATCCCTGAAAATTCAGAAAATCTATTTATTTCTTTATAAAAAAAGTACATTTCAAATTATTGATAATTTCATGTTTTAATTTTATTTCATAAAATCCAACTACTTGAATTACTTTTTATTATTTATAATATGAAAATGGGTCGTATTGTGCCGTGCTTGTCTACACTATATACAATAAAAAAAATAAAATTGGTTCATTTCTTGATATAAGTTTTAAGTTATACATTTAAATACCTATTAATATTTTTGAATGTATTCTACAAATTTTTCTACCGGAAAATGAATAAATAACTCAATGGAAATGGAACCGAAATTATGTAGTAGAAGTTGAGTAAAAGTAAATAACCCAATTTAAAAAAATTTAAAAGGCTCTCAAACCCAAAAAGATACAAAACCACCGCTCTGGGCATTTAAGAAACTACATTGTATTCTTTGTTATTATCATTGATCAATTATAATTATGATTATTTTTAATAAATTTGTATCTCAGTTTGTCAATTCCATAAATTATTGGCGTAATAAAGTGGATAAGGAAAAACAACGTGATGCTTTGAAAATTATATCTGAAAAATGCAAAATGGTGAATGTAACGAATTACATTCTATCCAATAAATTTTAAAACTTGTATCCTTGTGTAATAAATTTTTTTTATCAAAAACATTAAAATTACAATTCAGAACAAACAGGCTAATTCTCCTTTAACAAAAAATTTGGCCTGAAAAAAATGCCATTCCGTTAACGAGGAATTTGTTATAAACAATAAAATGAAAATATTTTGATTTTCTTTCCATTTAACCTATATTTGCAGGTCATTTCCTTTCATATAAGTAATATTCAGCCATTATTATCATCTTAAATCACTATCATTTAAATTCATTCAGTGATAATTATCATGTATTATAATTATAATCAAAGGTGTTACCAGCATTTTTGGTTATATTACCATCAAAATTAAAATGTTTATTTTTGTAAAATACATTATTGCAGAGTTGCCAGATGTTGGGATTTTATCCTAAAGCCTAAACGACCGCTAAATTATTATTTCTAAAATCCTACTTTTATCCCACCATTAATAAAATTTTTAATCCACCCCCGAACAAAATCGAATTTTACCAAACCTTACGAGAAAAAACTCTTAATCCAACCACAAAATAAAAAACCAAAATTTTATCAACCATGAAGTAAAAATCCCTTTTTCTGAGTACTTAATTCTAAATATTAAAAATTTTTGATACTAAAAAACGTCATTGGATTTAGTTTACATTTTACAAATTAGTCATTCATTTATTTAAAAAAATTTGCTAGTACCAGAAAAGTAACTACACTTGATTATAATACATGGTATAGTATTTTATTCTACGAAGCTATTACTTAAAAATAATATGTAATATTACTTACTTATAAATATTATAATGCATTATAAATTATAGAGAAAATGACATTAAAAATAATTGTTGTTTTTATAATTTTATTCATTAATCACAGACAATAATAATTAACATTGTTGATAGTATTGACTCCAATTTTCTATTTTAATATAGGTATATATTCCAACTTTAACTAAAAATCCTAATTTTAAGTTGACAGATATTACATATTAATACATTAATGTAAATGTAACACTAGTAAATTTAAATAATGTAAATATGCATTATACATTATTGTACATTTATAATTTTTAAATCTAATATATACTATACTATTATTCAATATTAATGAATCAGAATTTAATTTTAAAGATTATACATATCATTTTACCTCAAAATCATGGTTAAATATAAATTTATTGAATGGTTTATGTTAAATTATATATTGTTATTTAATATTTCATTTATTAATAGGATTGAAAATATTTTAAAAATCAACTTGTGTCCTAAAATTTTATTTCTTCTTTAGGTATGTGAAAATTACAATGAGATTTTTTCTGTCTAATGTGGTAAAATTTTAAAAACAATGACATACATTGATGCCTAAATAGTGGCATATTAGAAAGAGTTTATGATTATAAAAGATTTGACCAAGTTTACTAACTATAAGTATTACATTTTAAAATTATCTCAAAAATCTATAAACCTGTAATATTCATTTATATTTATTGAAATTGCAGCGGTTATGCTTAAATATGTATCTTAACAAAATCAACAAATAATAAATAATGTAGTTACATAGGATTCTCAATTTTTAACAAATGCTCAGTAAATATTTTAATCTATTGTGAATAATGAATTTTTCAAAGTAATTTTATACATTTAAATCAAAAATTATATCATACCTGTGAATTTTTTTTTTCAGAGTTTTATTAATCATTATTAATTTTATGAAAGATATGAAAAAAAAATTATTGTGGGGTGTTGAATATGATTTTGAATTATGAATCAGATTTAATAATAAAATGTTATGAATTTATAATGAAAGAAAAAATACGCTACTATCGGTTATTTCAGGTATCGTTACCTAATTTTTAATTTTGTCGGCGATCAGTAAAAATAAACGTAATAAAAAATTAAACTAAGTACATCTATAATATCCTAAATTTTCATTTCACCGTAGATTTAAGATAAGTTTAAATGAGACAAATCAAGGTTGAGAACCATTTCTATACAAATTAAATCATTTTATATTGTTTAAATTAACAGGAAAAACGTTTGTGTAGACTTGGCAAATGTGAAACATGAAAATATTCGCTTATCTAAAGATGCCAAGAAAATGGAAAAGCGTTTAAAATTATTTAAATTGCAAAACATTGATAAGATTAAAAAAACAAAAATGAAAAAAAAATCATCAACCTGCCTTTCAAATAAAAACGCGGAAATACTAGACACTCAAAAACTCTTCAAGGTAGACAATAATGTGTCATAAATGTAGTATATTTTAATGGTGATACTATAAGAGCCCTACACGGGTTAATAAATGAAAAATTGCGTAGCAATGAAAAAAATTCGAAAGGAATTAATTATATAGATTTTCACCCATATTCAATGCACATTTTTTTTAAAATTGTAGGATCAATATTTACATATTCAATTTTTATTATAACTTACATTATTAAGATATATTAGATAATTCGAAATATTTGAAAAATATTAATTGATAATATATTAAAAATTATTTTTCACCGAGAAGAGTAGATTTCTGTGGTTAAAATTTTGTATTTATATCAACTGGAATACGCTCTATCAGAATAATTTTTTTTTTAATTTTCGAACATTTAATGATTTCACATTTTTTGTTTTAATAAAATATTTCGGAAAAAAAATATATGGATACTAAAATGTTTTTTTGACCGTGAAGACATCACTTATTCAGATTGAAATTTTTTTAAATTCTAGGGCTGTTTTCATTTAAAAAAGGGTAATTTGGGGTTTTGACCCTGAAGATATATTTTTTTTAAATTTAAATTTATGATTTTAAAATCCGTGAGAGTGTATATTTTGTTAAATTCTCGAACTCGTTTGATTTTCAAAAATAGGACAATTGGGCTTTTTGACTTGTAAGATGTGAATTTTAAAAGATGAAATTTATTTTGTTAACACCCTCGAAAAAAACTGTAATTAAAATGTGGACTTTATAAAATTCTAAACTGGTAGTTATTGAAATAAACGGTAACACACACAGATAAACAAATATTGCAAAGCATATATAAGTAAGATTATAATAATATTATTTACATGTTAATTATTTTAGATGTTCAAAACTCCAAAAAAATTCAAATTATTAGCTCTTAAAGGTGGGACATCAATAATGACACCTAATGTTAAAAATTTTTTAAATGTTCAAGTAAATTTTTTACCATTTGAAATAATCCTTTTTTAGAAAAAGGTAAAATTTGATATGAATCATTCTAAAATAAATGAAAAAATCGATAATAAAAATAGTTCACCTGATAATAAATCAGACTCATGTATTAATACCGATTCATGTACAAAAATAGGATTCAACGTCATGTACCAAAATGACTTAAATAAATCTGGTAATTTTATGTCATTTTCGTATTAACAAATTGTAAAATTGTTTATTTTGCTAGTTTTCCCGTTTTCTTTTTATTTATATTCTTATATTATTTACATTTATGTTAATAATTAGTTAATTTAAATAAAAAGAAAAACGTATCATGCAATGAAAAACCGATACAACGATCAGTATGCACATCGCCAAAACAAATTGAAATCAATTTCACTAAACCGTTTTTGTCTTATGCAGAAAGGTTAATGCTTCAGCAATATAGAAAAGGAGATTTGTTTCAAAATGGTATTCGAAATAAAAACAACGAAAAAAACGATACAATTGATGAAATTAAGTTAAAATTAAAGATAGATGATGAACACTATAAACCTGTAAAAAACGATTCAATATATTTGAAAGAATGTCAAAAAAATGACAATGATGTCAATATTAAAGAAAATCAACCCAATAAACAAAACAAAAAAATTAATTACAATTTACAATCTGTTTCAAACCGAGAAATTGACGCACCCGTTCATGATATTGATTCTTTAGCCTCATTTTTTGTCAATGGAGGGTAATATATTAATTATAAATCAATTTTCGATATAAAAATAAAATTTCAAAATTTGACACGTCAGTTAATGAATACACGGTCTGTAAAAAGCCTATGAATGGGAAGAAATGATTAAATAAAAATTTTTACGTTTACCTCTAAAATTTAAAAAAAAATTGGCTGTAGAAACACCGTTTATAATAAAGATAATGTTACAATATCATATTAATTGTACATTAATACCGGTTTCATTAAACATCTTTTTTAATATATGAAAAAGTAGTCATCGGAAAAAATATAATTTTTCAGGCATTTTCTATTCAAAAAATCATAGTGGTTTTTAATTTTTGATCTTTAACCGCTACTTTATCAGATACTTTCGTTTTATACACAGATTATAAGAAACAGTTGAGTATCAGTAAAAATAGTAATTATTCATATAATATTGTATCTTATAGAAATAAATATAAAAATGAAATAAATCGCAATAATGAAAATTTAAAAAAAAATGATAAATTCGGACAAATTGATGAAACTGAAGAAAAAAAATTGCAGAAAGTAATTTCAAAATTAAGTGAAGGTAAATAATTATTTTTTTTCAACTTTAATCTAATATACAATGTATATGATACAATTGCAGGGCGTAGAGAGCCAACATGGGTCAGTTTCATGTGAAAATTTTAAGACGCCATACAGATGAAAACCTTTTTGTTTATATCCATTATTTAATGAGTAAATTAATTTACATACTCATTATTCACGAATTATACATGGTATTAACGATTTATACATGGAATTATTTTTTTAAATGCATTTTTATACACCAAATTAACTAAATAATAGACCGATAATTTTCCAAGCAAATATAACTGTGAAATTGGTGTAAAATATAAAACTACTGATTAACACATATAATAATATGAAATATAATAATAATTTTTTGTTTTTGGATTGTTCAAAAAAATATCGTAAAAAAAGATTTTTTTTTTATAGTTGGTAAAATTGGTTTTTTATTTTGAGGTTGGATTAGGAGTTTTTTCTAAAAAGGCTTGGTAAAATCGAATTTTTCAAAATAATATCGGAAAAGGATTTTTTATTTTGGCGTAGAATTAAGAAATTTTTACATAGAGGGCTTGAAATGGATTTTTATTAATTATCATTAAATTTGATTTTAAATTTTATTAGTGGTAAGAAAAATATGGGATTTTTGAAATATTAATAATTTTTTTTCTAATTTTTTTCGCTTTTGCAAGATTTCATTAATAATAAAATATTTAAATATCTGGATGTTCAACTCTTTTTAATGTGATTTTAAGCCGAAGAAAGATGAAAAAATTTCCCCTCTAAACTTGTAAATTTTAAATTAATTATCTTTAATTAAATGTAAAACAGTAATGTAATCTGGTTTTGAAGTTGAACAAATGTGTAAAACTGCATCTAGTTGACTCTATTTATTCATTTTCCGATTGAAACCTAACATAAAATACGGAATAACAACCTTGGAGCTATATTTAAAAGCCCTGATTATCCTGAATTGTCTGTTAATTTTTAAACTAAAGTCAATTTTTGGTGCAATACTATCGTCGAATTCAAAAAATTCATGATAATCAATTTGTCATTATTTATTTTACTACATAATCTGTTTGATATTTTATGATCAAATCAGTAGAAAAAACTTGCCAATTAAGAGGAAAGGTATCCATGGCTTGAAATTCAGAAAGCTCATCCTTTGAGTTGCTATCTTCAATTGAAATATTCCTACTACTAAACTGTCTATCAATTTTTGAATCAATCTATCTTACATAGCTTGAAGGAACATCAAATATTGAAGGAGAATTAACTGGCCTAAATCTACCATATACTTTTTTAGTAGGATAATTCTCCGGCCAGTGTTTCTCACACACACATATATTTTGTAACACCATCAGAAAAAACATTAGGCATGGCACTTATCCATTTTACTTTTTCCTCTTCATTAGATGGAAATCCATATTTTTACCTTCTCAGATCTTTCATCATAATTGGTACGGCAATTTGCTGAGGAACACTTTCGTGGCATAATAAGTAGAAAATAGTTGAAAAAAGATTAAATTTTATTTAAATGTTAAACGCGGTAGTATTGTTATTTATTAGCTCGTTTCATCAGAAGTGTCGTTTTTATTTTAACTTTATTATAAATCACTACATCTTTACGAATATTTACTGTAAGCGCGTTATTTTTTTATTTTTACGAAATATGGACAAGTTTGTATTCGATGAAAGAGTAATTTCCGATGACAAACATATTATTATATATCTTAGAGCAAAAATAAAAATCCGCCTACAATCCTTTTACTAGAATGTCTCGTATTCCGTCCTGGTTTAAGCTGTCCTTGACTGGAATAAGCTCTATCAGAATAATTTTTTTTTTTAATTTTCGAACCTTTAATTATTTTACATTTTTTGTTTTAATAAAATATTTCTGTGGTATCCAAGACTATGATTGTACATTATTATAATAAAGTTATTGTAAACTTGACTTAAAATGCAAAACTCTACATTGGTGTCAGAAGTTGGAAAACCACAAGCATTATTGTTGTTGTCAGGTCAATTATCTATGGATATAACTGAATGGATTGAAAAATTCGAAAATTTTGTAATCATCCATTGGGATGACGTTACAAAAATTAAAAAAATCGCACTGTTAAAATGTTGAGTAGGACCGGAAGGGTCAAGAAGATTAAAATCTCTTAAAACATATGAAGAAATGATTGAAAATATTAAGAATTGGCAAATAATCAACCATTTAATAAAAAGGCAGGAACTTTTGAAAGCTGAAAAAAGAAATGACGAAAATTTCGATATATATTTTGAGCAGATACGTAATTTGTATGAATAAACTGGTTATGACGAAGAAAAAGGAAAAAGTATTGAAAAGAATTAATAATGTAGCCTGTATGTTGGATGATATTCTAATTTTTGCAAACACTAAAAATCGGCATGATAAAATATTGAAAATTGTTTTAGAAAGGCTTAAATATTACAATATAGTATTGAATGTTGATAAATGCGACTTGGCTAAGGACAGCATAAAAATATTGGGTCGAGTGTTAGATAAAAATAGAGTAAAAATTGATACTGACAAAATATCTCCTCTGTTAAGTTTACCTACTCCAAAGAACAAATGGGAAATTAAATCTTTACTTGGAATGGCAACGTATTATTTTAAATTCATAAGGAATTTTTCTATATTATGTGTTCTTTTATTTAACTTGACACGGAAAAATTAGATATTTCATTGTTCTCATGAATGTCAACATGCATTTGAAACTATAAAAACTAAAATTTCTGAAGGTACGGTTCTTGTCTTCGGAATTGATTTAGTTAGGCCTATGTCTTACGTCCCTGAAGAAACGAGATATGGGCTAACGATCGTGGATC
>LWCA01000787.1:0-18030 GCA_001642005.1 Intoshia linei | reverse complement strand
CGGTTATTACAGTGAAATGACGACCATAAAGATAGTATTTAAACTTTTCGATAGTCCAGACGATTGCCAAAAGTTATTTATCTACGGTGCTGTATCGTACCTGTGTTGTATTAAAAATAATACTTGAGTATGCTATGACATGGTTGCCTTGCTGTAAGGTTGCTCCCATACCTTGATGTGACGCATCGGTCTCGAGTATATATGGTTCCTGAGTGTTGGGAAACGACATTATTGGAGCATTTGTTAGAGCGGTTTTTAATTTTTATATATATTGATCGAACTTCTCATTCCATATAATTTTGGGAAGTGTTAATAAATTATTTAAAGGTGCAGTAAGAGATGCATAATCTACTATAAACATTCTATGGTAGTTGCACATACCCAAGAACGATATTAATTGTCTTTTGTATTTGTATTTTTAAAATGCCTTCTATTTTCTCTGGATCGGGTAACATACCTTTTTCATTAATTAGATATCCCAATATTTTAATTTCCCGTTTCCCCATTTTACATTTTTTTGGTTGAAGAGTAATTCCAGCTTTCTCTAAGCGTTCGAATACTTGACCTAGTGTTTTCATGTGATCGACATGATTTACGGAAGCGATTATTATGTCGTCCATGTATAACGTAACGTCTTTTAAGTCACCTAGAAGATTGTCCATAGCGCGTTGACATGTCGCAGGTGCGTTAACCAAACCAAACGGCATGCGCTTAAATTGATAAAGACGTTTACCGTAAGTGGTTGCAAATGCTGTTTTTGGTCTGTCTTCTATTGCTATTAGAATTTGCCAAAATCTACTACAGAGGTCTAGAGTAGTAAATATTTTTTTATTAGACAGCTGTTCTAAGCATAATTTTAGATTTGGAGTTGGATAAGAGTCTGGTTTAGTTACAGCGTTAAGGTTTCGGTAATTCACTACGAAACGATATTTATCCTTGATTTTGGGTACCAAGAAAAATGGTGATCTGTATTGTGAAACGCTGTGTTCGATTATATCATTTTTGATCATTTTTTGGATTATCGAGGTAGTGATGTCGCGTAAGTTTATTGGTATTGGAAATATTTGACATTTAATTAATTTCCTTTCATCATTTAACTCGATTTTATGTTCGGTACCCTTGAAAAAAGCCGGCACGCTAAAGAAAAGATTTTGATATCGTGTCCTCATTTCGGAGAAATCATTGCATTGATTTATTAAATTTATTTTAGGAATAATGATAAATCCTAATTTTACGTAGTCTTGTAATTTCATTATATTTGTTTCAGTATCACTACATAAAATTTGAGAATTTTATTGTTAATAAGTAAAGTTGCAATTCCGTTGTGTTTTAATATAGAACCATTAGCGGTATATAATTGTACAGTCGTTGGTTTGAGTTTATACGTATAGTTTAAACTTGCCAGTATGGCTGCTGTAATCAAATTGACGGTAAAGCCGGTGTCTATAAAATATTACAGTTTGTGATTTACATAAATGAATCACCATGATCATTCGAAAAATACAGTCTATCGAGGAGTTGATCAATCCAACAAAACTGTCTCTTTGGGTAGAATCTCGCATCTTGTAAGAGTTAATTATTATTTTGTAAAGAAGTCGATTATTCGAGTAGGTGTTTAATTATACAATGATAATTTAAAATAATAATTAAGATTCTTGCACAGTCAGTAACATCCATGTAAGTTAATATTTATAAATATATATATCTATATATAATATATAAACAGTAAATATCTATGGATATCTATGGATATTTATTACAAGTTCATTTATGTAAAATACAGTATTCTCTCTATAACTCACCATTCTTGGAATTTAAAAAAAGTTGGACAGATAGAGAATTTAAAACTATAGAAACAGCAGATAAAACCTTTAAATTAAAGGTTAAATTGCAATAAAAATGTAAATTGTAATAAAAATTATAAAATTTAATACAAAATAACTTAATTTGAAAAATGGTTTTAAAAATTTTAGTTTATATTTTAAATTAATGGCGAGTTATAGAGTTGCCGGATGTTGGGGTTTGATCCCTAGACTGCAGCTAAATTATTATCTTAAAAATCTCACTTTTATCCCACCATTGATAAAATTTAATAAAAAATACAATTTAAGTTTTTTATGTAAAAACTCCTTCTAAGGATTTTACAAAAAACTATGTGAGAAAAACCTTTTAATCCAACCCAAAATAAAAATCGAATTTTACCTACCATTAAGCCTTAAGTTAAGGTAAAATCACTTTTCCTAATTTTTTTATGAACTGCGATTTTACCAAACATCACAAGAAACAACTCTTAATCCAATCACAACATGAAAAACCAAAATTTTATCAACCATGAAGGAAAAATCCCGTTTTCCGAGTGCTAAGTTATAAAAATTAAAAATTTGTGAGACTCACAAGCGTCATTGTATTCAGTGTACCTTTTACAATTTAGTCACTTATATACTTAAAAAAATTTATAATATTTTAAGAATATTTCCAAATGAATTTAAAATGAATGCAGTTTAATTTCTATTAAATGCAATTGTGATGTCTCATTTGAAAAATTATATTATGTTCAGAGTCATAGGTCGTCTGTTAAACACAAACATTAACTTTAAATGATACTACTCCAATCCATAAATATTGCAAATAAAAAAGTCATTTTGCCATTGACATAGTAGAATTTTTTGCCTCGGTAGACATACCTTATACAAGTTAAACAACAAAAACTTAAAAGAATTTTTTATCAACATCGTTAACATCTAAAAACAATTGTGATGGTAAAATCGACCAGGTATGTTTGACTGAAATTGAAAAGATAAAATCGTTTGTAAAGATGAAATAATATTTATGATGTTGGATGAAACCGATTTAAGCGATGTTAAATATATAAATATAATTGTAAATACTTTGAAAAACCCCCAAAATTTAATGCTGTTTGACTGTAAAATGATTAATACAAACATGAATGGTCAAATTGTATCTATGATAGGATTATATAATGAATTAAACGGATATACATCTATATTAGGTGTTATTGATATGGCAAAAAAGTCGTTTACTATTAATCAAGCATATGATACAATAAAAAAATACAATTTATTCCTGATCCATGTGAAATACAACTATATATAGAAAAAAGAATGATATCGATTAAATTATGTTAGCTATGGATCAGTCCAAACTTCCTTCATTGTAGAGCCAATTGAGAAATGGCCCTTCAACTTCTAACGGTGTAGAAAGAATTTTTAGCATGCTGAAGAAATTACTCACAAAACAAAGAAATTTTTTCATCTAGTAACGTTAAAAAATATTTAATATTGTACCATAATAAATCTTAATATTTAATTTTTTAACAGGGGGGACCAAATTGAATTTTTAATGTATTTTTTATAGGTTAAAAAAGTTAGAATTTTATTTTGATAGGTTATATTTTGACGATTTTATAGGTTAGAATTAGTTTGCCCTAGTTATGAGTTGTTTCTATTTAAGTGGCATCTTCGAAAAGATAAATGAATTAAGTTTATCAATTCAAGAAAAATTTCATAAATTTAAAAAAATATCGACCTTTACAAATAATATACAAAGTATATGTTATTTTTCAATTATAATTCCATTTATAAGATTCTAAGGTGTTTTTTATTCCATAAATATATTAAAAACTATAATATATTATTACATAAATACTATAATCATACTGAAAATGTGATAAAAAAATTATCAAAAAATCAATTCCATCTTTATTTAAAAATTAAAAACAACTAAAACTATTAGTGGGATACCGGTTGCCGACTACAGTCATAAATGACAATGAATTTGAATGCATAAATTATGTATTTAATTAATTTGAGTAATCTTTCTATAAATACAAACTAATTACGTATACATTTAAACAATATAAGTCACTTCTCCATAATAAAATTTTCATTAAAAACATTTCTTAAGCTATTTTGAATAGGGGCTGGAATCATGATACATAAAATTATGACAATTATAAAGTCGAAATTTATATTGTCTAAAACGAAACTTTAGAAATGACTAAGAACATAAAAAGTATAATAATATATTAGGTTAAACATGAAATTAGCCAAGTGAAAAGTTAACATTACAAGTAAGCATTGTAGTTAAAAAGCACAAAACACTTACCAATTCTAAAGAAAAACTATCTAAAATTATAAAATAGAACATGGAATGAAAGTTCACAAATCAATTCAAATTTAATAATCTCAGATCAAATTTAATTTGCCTATTTAAACAATAATATTTTTTCAAATTTTAATGAACCAGCAAACTGGAACCGAAAAAAATTTAAAATTAGGGTACAGAAATGCTGAAAAAAATAATAAGCAAATTTTATATAAAATGATTAATAAAGAATCAATAATGAAACCTGATATTCTATTAAATTATTATCAAATGATTGAAAAAAAGGAAAAAATGAAAAGACCCAAAACTAAGTCAAAATTGCGAAATTCAAGTAAAATTGATTATCGAAACAATTATATCAAAAGAAATTCTGTTAATAACTTAAATTTGATTAAAACAATGTCTTGTTCAAATTCAAATATCATTTCAAACATTTGTAATTATGCCAAAATTAAAGAAAAAAAATATAAAATCATAGATGAACCCGGTAGTACCAGTTTCCACAATAAAAGAGTATTATTTAATGAACATTTAATTAAAAATAGTAAATATGATTCATTAAAATATGGAGATACTGGATATAATGCAAAATTATCAATTTTAACACCGTACCTAGAAAAAAAATCCAATTATTTAAAAGTAAATAAAGACATAATTGATCAAAATCAGTATTACCAAAATTCTTTGCTAAAATACTTGGTTTCTTTAAATGATACCCACAATGCCAAGAAAACTGAACAAATTTACAAAAGTATACAAAATTATAAATTACATGCCGATTTAAATCAGATGGACAAAAAAGTTGATTTACAGGAAGTGTGTTTAATAAATGAAAATCCAAAAAAAGGTAAACTATCCAATAATTATTTTTTAATAATTTAATTAATATCAGGTAATGGAGAAATTGATTTAACTGTTTACCCAAATAAACAATGTGACAATAATAAAAGCAAATCAAAAATAAACGTAAAATCAACAATAAATATTAGACAGCGGTAATTCTAAAATGTCAATTAAAATGACTAAATTTTATATTTTAGTGAAAAAGTGACAATGGAAGTAAAACAGGGAAGAGCTAAATCAAATTGTGAAACAAGTGATGAAACAGATAAAAAAATGAATTTAATTAAAAACAAATACAATTTTATCACGATAAATTCAAACTTATACACTTTTTCTCCAGAAAAATATAATTTATCTAAATACGACCCAATAGGGTTGAATTCGAAAAAGAAATTATTTTCAAAATATTGCCATTATTGTAAATTTGATTGCAATACTAAATTTTCCAGTTTAAGTAATCACTTGTCGGATATAAAAAGATATGTTGAATTAAACAACGAATGCCAAGAAAATTACTCTAAATTTACCCAAGAATTGGAAAAATTGATAATTCATAGTAATTCAATGGCATGTTTTAATCAATGTAACAATTATATAAAAAATTGGATTATTAATTTAAAGTGTAATCTCAAATATTTAAATAGCGATAAGCAGGAAGAAAGTGCATTGTTACGGAATGACCGAAATCTATGCCAAGTAAGCAATAATCAAAGAAAAAAAATTAATTCAGATAATGTGAACGAAAACATTAAATTTATAGAGTGTGATACTTCACGAATAAATGTTAACATACAAAACAATCACTTAATTAGTAAAAACTCAATTGAAACTGTATTAAATGAAACAGTAATTCCAAAATCATATGCTCCAGAAAATAAATGCATTGCCGAAAATTATACAAAATTGCAACCTATATCTAATTATCAACAATTAAATAAAGAAACCACTATAAATAAGGACGTGTTCAATAAATACACAAATTTAAACAATACGTCCACTAATTTAAGTCATGTAGGTGAACAAAGAGGTTGGCAATATTCAGAAAACTTCAAAAGTGGAATACATAATGTAAACAGAGATCATGAATCATTATATAAAAAAACAGATAAAAAAGTTGAATCTACCTCTACGGTAAATGATATGTTCAATTTGAATGAACCAAATAAGCCGAAAGGTAATTAAAGCATTTATTTTCCTTTTATTATTTTAGATATCAGTTCTAAGAACATTTCAAATAGTTCTTATTATAATTCTACTCAGTACTATCACAAATCAATCATTAAACAGTCCGAGTTTAATAATATAAAAAATGAAATCGATTATTTCAAAACGTATCAAAAATCGGATAAATATTGCATAAACAATGGGTACCAATCTAATGTTATTTTTAAGACGTATCGTTTTAGTGTTTCAATTAATATTTAACTGACTATTGACTTTATCTTCAAATGTTTAAACCCATTATAAGCGTTTTATTTTATCACCTATCGATTCATTCGAAAGTATAATTAAAACGGCTTTGTTTTTTAAATTTGATAACCGCAATTGATGACTTTAAATTATGCATCATTAGTCTAAATTCAACACATAAAAATCAATTTTTAATAAGTACAATCTAAGATTGAGGTATTAATCGATAATATCAATATAATAATGTTAGTTAAGTTTAATTTTTAACAATTAAAAATAGAAAATTATCAATTATAATACTACTGAATATATTTCAGCAACTTGACTAATTTTACGATATAGTAAGTGAAGTGTATTTTATGCTTTTAAAAATTATATGGTCCAAATTCAAAATTTTTGTGTAATAAATACAATAATAATTTTTAATAAAAACTTAGCGAAAATTCGTCGTCATCCGGAAAAACAACGTCCAATAATGATCTGAAGAATGATTTTAAAAATAAATTGTATCTAACTAAAATTGATGAAAGTATAAAGGTTGACACGACGAGTGAATGCGGTTAGTTTTGTATTAACAGTGTATAATTGCATTTAGAAGCCTTTAAAAGCGAAGTCTCATCCATAAATGAAGATTTTGATTATATAACCGATAAATCAGAAGTTACCTGTTTCGATGAACATTCTTTCAACGATTGCGAGTCAAATATAGGAAAGTATATCAATAATTGCGAAACTGATAGTGAAACTGACAGCCATGTATCTACTTTATCTGAAAAAGAACTTGTTGACAAGTATGAAAAGACTGATGTTAAATATTATCCTGCTTTCACAGCAAGTATCTTTCCATATACACCAGCTGTGATTAATTTTGTTTTACCAAAAGAACGACGTACATTTTTTTAAATTTTATCCATAAAATGTAGAATATTCTATTCCTTGGAAAATAAGAAAACATTTCAGGTGGAAAAACAGTACAATTACGCCAAATATTTTAAAATCAATAATTTTGAGGAGTGGATTCAGATTTACAAACAGTAATTTTTAGATTGGAACATATTAAATTAAATTAAGATAAATTAAATTTTTAGAGGATAATTGGATAGGTGTATGGGGAAAACATATGCGATCAAATGCTTTTAAATTACTCAATGAGAATCAAAAGGCAAATAATAATAACAAAAATATTATTTCTGATTTTAGGTTAACCATTTGCCAGGGTCTTTTCAACTAGGGCGCAAAGATACTTTGTGGTAAAATTTATTATTAATGTTTCTAAAGGTACTTTTGAGTAAAATTTAAAATTCTAGAGAAAATATAAACTTTAATAATACATGCATTAATTAATGTCATATAATCCTAACTTATATATTAATCTTTAAATCAATTTTTTACAAATAATTAATCACAATTAACATGCTCAGTTTCCTGTATTGATAATTTTTACTGTTAATGATATATTGTAAAATCTAACTTTAAAAAAACTACATGTATTTAGTAGTATATATTTCAAGTTACTAATATACATTGCACCATTCCATATAAATAGGAAATGAAATTAATTTATTTTGCTGATTTTTTATTAAGTATAATTTAAAATCTAAATTATATACTGATTGCGAAATTGTCAAAATATAAAATTTTAATTATTTTAAACCTTATTATTTTGATAAATAAAGGTAAGATTAAGAATTGATATGATGGATGTATGTAGATCAAAATTAAATGTAAAATTCCATTTTTATACTAAATATAAAAAGGTTAAAAGCAATATTATGTAATACTTACAATACATACTAAATATCGAAATGTACACTCAGCGATCACTGTAAATGGTAAGAATATACATTCCCGCTCTTGAACATAAACACAATTTATTGTGATTTTTCTCATAAATTTGTTGTAATTTAATTAATTTTCTATATAATTTAAGAAACTTATAAGAAAATTCAGTTCTTCAATTTGAACAATTCATTTATTTTAAAATTTTGATTTTTCTCATAAATTTCACAATAAATATAGTATGAAATAATTAACTACAGTGTTAAATCTCTAAAACTTGAACACCATCTATTTTTTTGCAGTTAGTGTTCAATTTAGAGAGCGATCACTGTAGTTGGAAAATAGCGGATTGTAGGTTTCATATTTGATATATAAAAATGTGGTTTATCAAACATCAAATATGAGTTTTATGTTGATATACCTTTAAATTATTATCGTCGTAGTTTATACGTGATTGTATAATAAATAAAATAATTGTATATATCATAGGAGAAATGTAACTAAATTACAAATAATCCATGGATCCAAAGAAATAAATTTTTTACCACAAACATATGTACTTCCTTGGGATTATAGATCATTTAAAAGATGTTGGGAAGACGGAGGATTTAAAGAAAAATGGATCATTAAACCAGTATATTATTTGTATGCAATATTATCATTTGTAGCCGGCGAGTGCCAGAGGAATTGGAATAAAGGTGGTACATAAATGGAATCAAATTCCAAAAAAACGAGCCGTCATTGTACAAAAGTATGTTGGTCATTATCAATATAATCATATTAAAAAAACAGATATATCAGTAAACCACTTCTAATAAACGGAAGAAAATTTGACATCAGACTCTATGTCTATATCACCTCAATATACCCTCTCAAGATATACCTATATGACGAGGGTCTTACTAGGTTTGCTTCATGCAAGTAATTTTAAACATATACAATTAAAACTTATTTCTTGAATACATACTAATTTTGACTATATTATACAGGTATTCAAATTCAGTAAAAAGTCTGATGAACCGATACATACATCTTACGAATTACAGTATAAACAAGCACAGTAGCAGCTATGAACCAAATTCTGATGAAAATGCATGCATAGGACATAAGTGGTAAATAAATAAATCATGCAACATGTATAACGGGTTTTAAACTAATTTTTTCTTTAGGTCTTTAAAGTCATTATGGCGATATTTAGAAAATAGAAATATAAATACTGAGGAAATTAAAAAATCCATCATCGATTTAATAATAAAAACTATAATCGCGTAAAATTACAATGTATTTATTAAAATACCGTTCAGATCGGAACCAACAATGTACAGCATGTGCCAAGCAAATGTGAAGTGTAACCATATGGTTCACGAATTATTTGGATTTGATATACTTATAGACGAAAATTTATGTCCATGGCTTCTGGAAGTTAACATTTCTCCAAGGTTAAATATTTTCGAAATCGTTACATTTTTAGTTTACATTCAAATTCTGAATTGGACGTTGCCATCAAAGGTAGAATGATAAGAAATGTCATGAACATATCTGGGTACATGCTTCCTCCAAAAAATGAAATAAAGAATTATTTGAGAAATAACAAGTGAGGAAAAATTAATATAATTATATTTGTAGATTCGACAGAAATTCAATTCCAACGCCATACATTTTTCACGATAGCAGATTGTGTCAGACAACTTTATCTACGGATCAAAAAAATAAACACATTTATTTTTCTTGTCAGTCTTACGAAATTGTAATTTTAAATAAATTTTAAAATGTAAAAATGATTTAGCAGGTACAACATCAAATTCTTGAAATCCTGACACCTGATGACATTCGTCATTTAATCCAATATATTGATGAAGATGCGAGAAAGCAATCCTTTCAACGAATTTTTCCTACAGAAAAAACACAAATATATTCCAAGTATTTTCAAATACCGAGATACTACAATCTACTACTGAATAGATGGAACAGAAAATATCACAAAAATTGGTCTTTAGGTTAGATTTTTTTCTATAAAAATTATTATTTTTAGGAAACAAATTACTACAAAAAATGTGTAAATCTGGAATTCATTTCAAAACTATAGCAGAAGGGACCAAATATTATGTATTATTTACATTAATGTTTTTTAATTTTATGTTAGTGGGTACCACCCAAAAAGTTCACGGTGGATAGTCGATTAAGCAAAATACCGCCTCTATCAACTGGTCAACTCAAATCGAGATAGTCATCACATTTAAATACCCTACCAGTTGTTATTCCCATTTAAATGTTTATTAAATTTTTTAAACCAAAAACTTGTATGAAGTGCACGATAAAATTTAAAATAATATTACAATGTTCATTCAACCTTTTAGGACAGCTCATGAAAAATATCAAATACAAAAATAAGTGACGAAACGATTAATTTTGCTGATGATACGTAATGTTTTTAAATAGTGAATAATTTCGAATCGTGCTGAATAAATCTCATATCCACCAAAGTATACAATGGTTTTTAAACAATTACATTCTTCATTACAAAAAAATGACCAATTGCAAGTTAAAACCTCAAATAAAATGTTTGAGACTATGGGTTTTTGATAGTAACAAGTGGAACTGAAAATTCTATCAAATTATTTTCTACTAATTTTGGAACCCAGTTATAATAAATTGAAGTATATGATGGTATACACTTGATATTGAAAAACTGCGTCTGGATTATTTGCTTACACAGTACCCTGGTCATTAGACAACAATGGGTATTAGTATGTCTTGAGATATTTATTATTTCAAGTCATAAAATATCAAAAAACTTGGGCTATTAATATGCCTCATAAGATTTTCTATCAGCATTATGTATTATACACAGTTAACCATTTGTAGTTTTGTATTTACAATGACAAACATTGTTATAGAAATCTTAAGTAATAAAGTAAAGCTACCATTATAAGTTATCGCTCATTAAAATTTACTTATATTTTTGACCATTTAAAATGATTCCTCCTTCATTCGGTGATGTTGCCTTAGACTGTCGAAACCTGTTTACGAAAGAATATAGTAAATACTAATTTTTTCTAATAAATATACAATTAGATTACGGTAGTTACAAAGTAGACGTGTCCTCTAAAACGAATGGATGGGATTTCACATCGTTATATAGTTCTAACCATGACTCAAAGGAAGTATCTGGTAATGCCACGATGAAATACAACCTAGAAGACTACAATGCTAAATTAAAATGGAAACTAACGACATCTAAATTTATGGAAAAAGAAATTGAATGGACACCAAAATTTTTGGATGGTTTCAAGATGTTGTCTAAATTTTCATTGGAACCAGAAACGGGGTAAATATTTCATCACTAAACTATCATTACAATTATAATATTCAGACACCGACAGAGCAGTTTAAAGTTCAACTACAAGAGAGACTTAGCTCACGTTGAATCCCAATTTGAACAGACTCTGGATGGTTACAGAAAATCAGTTGCCTTAACTTTGGCTCACAGTGGGTGCATATTAGGATATAAACTAAGATTCGATTCTCAGGACTTAGGTATGGGATCAGTTGCTCTCAACAAAGGAATTTTTGGTTACAAACACTCCAACTACCAACTATACATTAGTATTGAAGATTTTAATCGAATGGGAATTCATGCTCTTGTCAATCAAAACAAAAATTTGACTACTGGTATACAGTTTTATAGAAGCGTCACCGATAAGGGAAAAGCCATCGATTTTTCTTTTGGAGCTAAATACAAAACAGACGAGGGTAGCTATGTCGGTGCTAAGTTGGACAACCACGGGAAGGTTGGAGTCTTCTATAAAATACCAGTTTTAAAAGATGTAAAATTGACCATGTCAACTTTAATTGATGCTAAAAACTTTGGTCAAGGCGGACATAAGATGGGGCTTGGTATAAAATATGAAAATTAATATTTGATTAAAAATTTTTAATATTCATTTTATTTTGTTCTACAAAGTACAACATGTCTTCCAATACAATTCCAGCGAGGTGTTCGTAGATAGATTCACAAAACTAAAATTTAGTTAATTTCTATCAAATTATAGATGTCTATTTTTTATTATTATAATAAAAAATTTTTCAATGAAGGTTTAGAACCCGCTAGTTTGAAATTTTATTCAACCTGGTTTAAATTTGTTAGCATATACATTTCTAATTTATAACAATACCGGTTGTGTATCAGGTGGAGGAGTATGCACAAAATTAGGTCCAAAATTAGTGGTAACCTAATAAAAATAAAAAATGAAACAATTAACATTACAGTAGAATTTTTGTACAATGAAATAGTGGGATAGTATTTTCCATTATAGATGCCATCATATGCAATTCCTTGTGATTTGCCATTTAAAAAAAATTCAATCTAAAATTATAGTAGTAAATATTGACAAAAATATTACACTGGCATTAGAACACATTTCTAGAGAATTTGCAATTTCTTTTGGAAAAAAATGATGTTCGAAATAATAGTAACTTTTAAACCGAATAAGTGAATAATTTTTTTTGCTTTCCAATTCAACTCCACGATTATTTTTTATTTGATCAATCATAGATGGAAGTCTAATCACCATCCCTAGAATATCAGATTCACCGTATCCAGTGTCACTGTAATGTTTTCCTCTACTATCATGAAATTTGGTCCCTTTGATAGACCTCCAAGAATATCCAAATTTATCATATCCGCACGGCGCCTGCAAGTTTCCTAAATTTCTAATGAATATGTCTTGTTAAAACTACCATATTTTGTTGACCAACCAATACGAGTTGCTGCAGGGTGTTTCATTTTATCTATTGAAACTTCGTAATACCAATTACCAAACATTGCTCCATTTGTAGGTCTCACGACTGAATATCCCTTATCTCCTGTAACAGTTTTACGATTATTGCTTATTTTAAGTGTCGCCGCCCTATCCTGTGATGTCAATTCTACATTTTTATATGTAAAGCATCGATAGAGAAAAGCAGGTATGGCTTTCCCAGGTTTAACATATGGTATCGGAATATTACATTTATCTATAATAGGATCTGGTTCAGTGAGATAATACCGATATCCATCTTTATTATAAGGATGTTCTGATGGGTAAGCCGTAGGTATTTTTTTATAAATTTGTCGTTTCAATTTTTTTTGTGATGTAGAAGTATTTTTAGAAGACTGAGATCCAATCTGATCCATTAATGTATATAAAGGAATTTTAGCAGCTAAACAAATATCTTCAATAGAAGTCATATCATTTGTAGTTATCATTTGTTTCTTCAATAAATCTATTGATAATGGACAGATAAACTTTACATACTAAAATATATTAAGTTTAAAAATTTTATTTTTGTGAATTCTATTGAAACTCAAAAATGTAACCCACTTTATATTTCATTTAAAGGTATATAACCAAAACCGACATTGAGCAGTCATCGTCAAAAAGGCCGTGATTGATAGATGCTGAATAAGATTTAAATCAAATTTGATAATTTTAATCAAGTCAAAAATTTTCACAACCCCAATTAATTTCCCCAGGGTTTACTGATAAATAAATATAATAACATTATCCATATTGAGAAATCCATACATTCGTCGATTTGTTTCATCTATCTTAAAATTATCAAAATAAACAGCTCCGATTTTCTAAAATGTAATGGAATGTTAAATACACACAAATATACAATTGATTTTGCAAGAGAAGTTATATTTAGTTGACTTCTTGATTTTATGTCACCCAAAATATCATAATTTTCTTTAATAAAAGCAAATATCTAAATTTTTCCAGGTACAAGAAAAATAAAAATACCTCTGGTTCAGAATAATGGGATTTTCCAGATTGAGCATATAAATTGGCTACTGCGGTAAAAACAGTGCTGAGTAGATCTATAGAAATAAAAATGATTTTATTTTATTAATTTTTATAAACTAGAATTTCGACGAACCAAATAATCCTGTCGGCATGTATTACAAGATTTACATATAAAGAAATAACTACAAACAAACGGCATAAATGGTCTAAAATTAAAAAAATGTATTCACACTATTTTCCATACATTCCAGTTTCAGCAATGCAATCTAGATGAAATATTTTTCTACAATAATGGCAGTGGCATTCCAACCCATCAAAGCTTCTTTCTTTATTGCTAGTAATATTGATGTATTATCTGATAGAAACAGCAAATTACACATTTCTTAAAGATACGGAATACACCTCATGTCTCTTAATCTCTTTTAACTTTGCACTTCCGTAATCAAAAATTTGTGATGCTTTCCTCATGGAATGTCACCTTAGTACTACAATCGTTTACTGTAGAACTCATAGGAAACTATTTCAAGGGTTCATTTAAATAGATATAGATAAATCATATTTAAGTTTGACCAACAAAAAAATTTCGTTTCCAGGATTTAGAGATTCTTTGGAGAGGTGACTAGGGTCAATTTTCATTTTTGGGTGTTCTCGAGCTTAGTAAATTCATTATTTTATATAAATACAAACGTATATTTGAAAAATGAAATTAAAAGATTAGTATAGCTACTAACAATAATTTAAATCGCTGTATAAATAATAATAAAAACCAATAGCAAAATATATTTTTCTTTACATCCGGCTTTAATTTTTCTAAAACTGATTCATCTTCAACAGTCTTGCTTTTATCATCAATAATACATTTTTCATCACAGTTCATTATTTGAAATTTTATTGAAGTTACTAAGACTATAAATATAATAAAAACTTTATTAATTGTTCATTTTTCAAATAAAAACTTTTTATTTTAAATTAATAATTTACTACTGCACTACGTGAATTGCACCTAAGAAATGAAATTTGATGAAAACTACATTTATACATTATGTTACACGTATGATATGTGTTAATATATTATATATACCTGCAATACAGGTCCTGCATATTAATAATCGATATGTGTGATATCTTATAAATTATTATTTTATATTCCTCGAGTAATGAATCCATCATACATAGCAGCTATGAACCAAATTCTGCTGAGAAACTTATTTTCATTTAAATATCCGTTTTTAATTATTTAATATATATAATTAAATATATTTTGTATATAATATGTATATATCCGTATATAATTTAAATCCGTTTTTATGTCATTTTTTTAGAAGCCTTATACAGAATAGCAGGTAACACCTGGTTTTGAATATTTTTTTACTTATCAAAAAGATAATTAATAAGTTAGCTCGTATTCTAAAATTACATGAAATAACAAATTAACTGAAATTTTAAATGAACAGTAACATAAATTACGTACAGGTTTGCTTTCTGGATCTACTATGGCACTGTCAGCCCTGGCTGTTTTTATGAATGTAATAGTCTCGATGTTATACAGTCTACATGTTAGTACCTATGAACCACCAATTTGGCTTTATGAATATTCAATACATGTCTCTCTAAAGTTGAATTCACACCATTTTTGGAGACATAGGAAGGGTTTAAAATCTTCCCTTAAATATAAAGAAAACAAAACTGATGGTGATTCTGTAATTATGTGATTAAATAGTTGTACATCAGATAGACTCATAACTGGCACGAAATTATCAGAACAGATTTATGAAGAAACGAAAGATAATTTATCCGAACGATTTTATGATACCACAATATTTCATTCATTTAATTTATCACGAAAATGGATTTTAATAAGTTATTCTGTTAATTGGACATTGTTTTGTGTTTTCGTTGTATTTAGTGTACTTGTATATGTAATTATCATATCTTTGTGGTTTATTTAATTAAAAAAAATTAATAGATTTTAAAACAATATAATATATTATATTATAATATGTTTATTCAAATTTCTCATATAGTCACTTCATGTGTTTTCAACTTATTTTTTTTACTCTACGGTACTAATTATTTTTTACTTCAAAAATTCAGTGCAGTAGTAATAAGTACTTTTAAAAAAAACTCATTAAAAAATATTTTATTAAAATTAACTGAAATCGTTACGTATTAATTTATAATATAGCATTAATCAAAAAGTTTCCATCACTATAATACAAATTAAAACTTATAAAAAAATATTTTCTGCTTCAATTAACTATGGTACAATCCTTGTCTTACGATCAGAGGATATCTAATACATTTTGATATATTATCATGATTTTAAATTTAGTTGGAATTTCGAAATTAGTACTTTCAATATATAAAACAAACAGTAATATGGATTCCATTTTTGACTTGAGTGTACTTCTAAAATACTAAAACAATATAATGTATATAAAGTAATCTAAATTGTAAAGTCAATACAAATTTATTAAAATCTATTGTATCAAAAAATCCATTTTTGCAACTAAAATTAATTAATTATTTTTTCAATCTTATATGTACATTACAATTAATTACATTTAATTAACATGTATATTAATTAAATATTTTCTAAAAATTATATTTCAATTAAAAATTGAATTTACTATTATTATTGTAAATACAATAAAATGTAGTAAATCAGTAAATAGAATATAAAGACAAATTTTTGTAAGCGTAATATACATATTCCTTTTTAATTAAAAATTAAAAATTTTATTACCTATCTGCCTTATTAAACCTTTATTTACCTTATTAAGCATTTTAAATTTCCAATTAATACTAAGTTTATTATATAAAGTAAATATATATATAGTTTGCATCAAGATATGAAAATATATGTGCTAACTTTATGGTGGTTATTAATTGGATATGTTCTAGGAAAAGAATTTACATTAATGAATTACATTCGGGATCATGAATTGGAAGATTCTAAAACTGAACGTATAGTACAATCTTCTTATTATGTCGTAATAGATAGAGTAAGGAATAAGGTTTTTATATTATCTTTTTTTAAAATAGAGGATAACTATGAAATTTTAAAATACGATACATTCAAAACAATGATTACAAAGAGGATCAATAGTGATGTATTTATTTACAAAATTGGTAACAAAATGGGTAAATATAAAACGGTAGTTGTTGCAAATGTAAACGAAGAATTAAAAGTATACGAAACTGAAAAAAGTATTATAAATGCAAATAATTTTAAAAAATTGTTTCATGATGACAAAAAATTTATATTATATTATCGAAATGGGTTGTTTTATTTTGATAATGAGATGGTTTTCTTTGAATATATGTTTATACGAATAGAGGCTGTAGCGTGGTCTTTTGAACACAAAAAAATAATTTACGTCAAAGATAAAAAAATATTAATTTCTTTGAATGTTGAAAGTGGTAGAATTCTAAAATTAGCCATAAATATTAACAATTTAATATTGTATGATCGAGAAATCGTTGTACTGATTACTGGAAATTTAAATGTACGCGTTTTGTCTAAATCCCAATTATTTAAGATTACAAAATTTCCAAATCTAGAAGTTTCTCTACAAAACAAAGATACAGTAATTACAAATATATTCAAATTGTATGGCAGAACACTATTGCTATTAAAAGTAAGATTTTTTAGTATTGAATTTTATGTATGTTGTATTACAACTAGGTTGACTGTAATGTACTACGTACAAACAGCACCTAGCTCTGCCGAGGGCACATTTTTATTATACCAAATTCGTAGCCTAGTTCTACCGAGGGAACATTTTTATACTACCAAAAAATAAATTTACATACTACGTACAAACAGGACCTAGCTCTGCCGAGAGCACATTTTTATTATACTTAAAAAATAAATTCACGTTGAAAATCTAACTTAAAAATCCTACTATTCACTATTATCAATTCTTTAAAGGAGTGGTTCCCAAATTTGTTTCAGATGGAACCATCATATCATATTACTTTTTACTTTAAAGTTAATTATTCCATCTTAATTTTTTGGTTTGTTAAAATTTGCGTAAAAAATTTTAAAAACAATTGTTATCCCATTTTTTTAATTTATTAG
>LWCA01000455.1:0-27011 GCA_001642005.1 Intoshia linei | reverse complement strand
TTTTAATTTTAGGAACACCATTATTACTATTGAAATTGAATGATAATTGTGATAAGCAAATTCTGCATGAACAAGTTTTGTTCAGCGTAGATCGAGTATTTCGTTTAGAATTAATGGTGAGTTAGAATCATCAAAAATTTCAATTTTTCTACTGAAAATACCATTTCCATATTTATGGACAATTTTCTGGCAGTTGCTGCATATCACATTAGGGAAACAATCATCATTTTTATCAATACCTTGATCAAAATATAGCTCAACCAGTGACCATACACGAGTAGAGATCGATTACATAACTTTTGTTTTACCAAAACACAATAAACATAACCTTTTCCTATTTTGTTCATGCATGATAAAACAACAAAAAATAGGTAGAATATAATTGTAAATTTTACACAAAACAAATTTTCATCAATATAGATTAGTTACACAAACAATCAAGGCTAAAATTAGTATTATTGAACATTTTATTGAAATTTTTAGAGAAAAATATATATTTTTGACCTTTACTCAAAAACGCTAATAAGAATTTTTTTTTTAAATACTCCTGAAAGTGTGCCAAATCAGAAAATGTTGAAATTTTAATTGAGTAATTTTTTTAAACTAAATGTTAGTTCAGACAGGCTGTGTTGTATTCCTGCACAATTTTTCTTTGTGAAAACTATTTATCATGACTCAGTTTTTATTTATAAATATTTTAGTATAGTTAAATTAATTTTTAGGTAATATCATATGTTTTCCCAATGACTAGTGGCGGAGCCGATAAACTAGCCAAGGATACAAACAATATAGTCTTAGCTAAAATACCCCTTGAACCAAAATTGGGTAATTTGAAATTTTTTTAATAATCAAACTACATTTTATACTATGTATGTGTATGTATTTGTTTGATTGTCACTTTTTAGCCCGATTAACAGATGAAGGAAAATTTGTGAATCAAAATTGTGAATCAATTTCTGAAATATTTACGAAATTATGTGATGGTATTTTATTTGTTTAAATTTTTAACGTAACTTATTGTGTGGTAATTTAGATTCTGGATTCATTTTTTTAATTTTGAGGCACCACATTATTATTTTTATTAAAAATCTATTTTAAATATTTATATTCATTTAATTTTTAGACATAATAAAGTACTTTAATACTTGAGAAATTTTTTTGTAAATAAATGTTGTTGTATATTGTATTTCAGTTTTAATGTAAAAAGTTAATTTTATAGACCAACTTGAAAAATGGACTTATCGTGAATCAGACTCACAACATGAATTTCATCGTATAATATGAAATACAATGTAACAATGTATCAATTCAGATTTTTATTTTGATTTTTAATGAAAACAAAAATATGAATATAATGGATTAAATAAAAACAATTAAACTCAATTCAATGTTTACAGTTTTATTCTAAATATTGATATTTAATTAAGACCACGATAATGCAAAAGATTTTAGCAGAATATGAGATTGCATAATTTCAGTCTCTTTAAATTTGAATAAAAATAAAATTATCAACATGAAAATAGTGTAAGAAATTTTTCAAGTTTATGAAAATTTTAATTTTAGCATTCAAAATTCTTCGAGAAAGATTGATTTGGACATTCCACGAACACTAAAAGAGCAAAAATACAAGTGTTACAGGAAATTAGTACCAAAATCAAAGTTGCCAGATGTAATATTGCATAAAAATGTTTTGGAAAAAATTTCACTCAATAATAGACTTGAATCAATCAAAAAAAATCATAGACGTATAATGTTTGATCAAAACACTGCTACACATATTTTTAAAGAAGAATGTTCTAAAGTTGAAGATTTGAGACGAACGGTGGACTTGGAACATATAAACAACCTGCAATTACCAAATATCGACAAATGTAATATAAAATTACCAAGTTCAAAATGTTCCAGTGTTTCAATTAATACACTATCGTCGAAACCTATTTTTTATGATGATAAAAAATTTTTCAATTACAAAACAAAACGTATTAGCAATTTCCTCAAATCGCTCACTTTTATCACGACTCCAGAAATTAAAAAAGACAGCACAGGCAGTTGTAGTTTATTTCACTCTTATTCCGACGTTCAAAATTCTCGTTATTTGTCTAATAAGAGTACAATTAATTATAGAATTAATGTTATGAATGCTGTCAATCGGTTTAAACAGATTATTCATTTAAATAAGGCTACCCATTTAGATGTTGATGATTGTGAACCAATTACTATCTATACGAGTCCAGCTTATAAAATGCTTAAATATAGCAAAATTTGTAATAATATTCCTCCGAAATTACCGTATTATAAACCTATTGATCAATGCATCAAAGTTTATTCTGTTAATAATCGTTTTTACAAGTCTGTTAAACTTAACGACTATTCGATTAATCGAAAGAAGTATAGGTACTACAAAAAATACTGTGGAATGGATAGAGTTTGATATATTGTAGTTGTGTTTGAATAAATTAATTTACATGATTAATACATGTAGTAGATACTACGGTACATATAGTTCTTAAACCAGACATCAGTTTAAGGCCTTGACATCATATATGTATTATGTAAAAAGCAACGTACGCTTCGTGAAGACGTGAACATTATAAAGTACATTTACAATATCTCAACATTTTTCAACAGCCCTAGATTAAAAAAATTTAATTTTTGCAAGATTATCTCCCTCCTACATCCTCCAAACATACAAGTCATATTTAAAAAAATTTTTCGAATATAGCAAATTTGCTTGAATGTATTTTCATAAAATGTACTTTTTACGTAAAGCAACTTAATTAGTATGGCCATAAATACGTATTTTTGATAATCTACATATTTGGCAACGGAAGAAGCATGAAATGTAAATGAGTATTTGAGAATGAAAACAAATCCGAAGGAATCAATTATATAGATTTTCACCTTTATTTTTTTATTGTAAATGTGTAGACTAGTGGTTCCCAAAGTGGTCCACAAGAAAAATTTTAAATAACATGAAGATAACCTTTTTTTTCAATAATAATAAATTAACCCTTGAGTTGACATTTTAAATTTAACACTCAAATTAGTTGATATTCAAGAATTTTTTTAATGCTCGATTCAATTAATTCAAGTCTATTTTAAAAAAAATTTCGTCGAGATCCTTCTACCGAGGGATCTCGCATATGGCACTGGTAATTCGCAATAAGTATGTTTGAAATTAAGAATTTTATCAATTACGCCATTGAAACTATCTTGTCAGAATTAATGTAAAATTTTGGAATTAAGGAGGAATATACTATAAAAAAATCAAAATATTACCTTAGTGATGTGTTCAGGATTAAGAAAATTTTTTTAAAAACTTATGTGGTCCACACATTTTTTTTTGTTATAAGTGGTCCATGGTGGAAAAAGTTTGGGAACCACTGGTGTAGACGTTCAATGCACATTTTTTTTGAAATTATAGGATTTTTATTTTAATCGAAATATATTAAAAAATTATTTTTCTCCGGGAATGCGTAGATTTCTGGGTGGAAATTTTATATTTATATCAACTGGAATAAGCTATATCAGAATAATCTTCTTTCTTTTTTTTAATTGTCGGACCGTTAATTATTTCACATTTTTTGTTTTAATAAAATAGTTTCGAAATATGAATACTAAAGTGCTTTTTTAACCGTGAAGGCATCACTTATTCAGATTGTAATTTTTTTAGCTTCTATGGTTGCTTTCATTTAAAAAAAAGGTAGATTGTGGTTTTGGCCCTGAAGATATATTTTTTTTAAATTTATCTATTATCTTGTTTTGCGATATCATAATTTAGTAATGTATTATTTTATGAATAGGTGCGATGGATACTTAGAGTAAAAATAAGAAGTGTTTTAAACTAATTGTTGCATTTTTCTATTGCTTTTAAATTTCTAAATGGAAGATGCTAGATGGAACATACGTGCTAATCTAGGTTTGAAAGAGTTGATAAAGGTTTAGAAATGTGTAGTCATTTTATTGTGGATTCATGTTTGAAGTATGGAAACAGCGTATCTGTAAAACGCTACGAAAAATTAATATATTCGCTTAATGGAAATTAAAAATGCATTGGGTTCTTAAATCAATATAGATATAGTAATAAATCAAAATTAAATATTAGACCAGTGTTTCCCAACCTTTTTTATGCTAGGCCTCACTTTTACTCTTAAAAAAATCCCAGGCCCCACTCAAAAAAAATTCGAGCGAATTATAATAAAATAATGTAAAAACTTAATTAATAATTGTCGGCTATCAAAAGTACGATAACTTTATTGTGTGATTAATAACTTTTAAATTCACAATATCACTATTAATACATATATTGATATTTATCCACTTTTATATCTCGTTGCATCATGCTGCATGATACATTGTTTCATTATCGTTATTAATTACACAATTAAATTAAATAATTTATTAACTAGTTATAGTTAGCTAAACTAGTTCGTTTAATTTAGACTACAGACCCAAGTTAAAACTGAAATATTAAGATACTATATTATACCTACAACCAATATTACAAAAAAAATAAAAATATTCTATGGTGTTCACACCAGAAAATATTTTTGATCCAATTTAGTGTAGTTATGGAGTTTATTTTTTTACGTTAACTAGATATCCCTACAAATCAAAGTTAAAATTGAATTTAAAGAAACAACTAATTTTGCATCAAATATACACTATTATACAGTGAGTAAATTATAATGTTATGGTAATTTGGTTGCAATATTTGGTGAATAAATTATGATAATTTTCTTTCAAATAAATTTTTCTATATAAGCATTTCAATACATAAAACTTGCGGTGAAGCTTTGAGTGAATAGACAATATATGCCGGAAAATTCTCGATATAGTCGATTTATACGGTACATTTGATTGATTTAATGCATTTTTAGATAAGTCGAAATCTTTGGATCTTTTACTTTTTGTGTAATATATTTAGGTAATAGAGACAAATAGATTTGATAAGATATAAATGATCATTGATGACACAACTCGTTACTGTACTGACTAATAACTAGAAATAATAAAATTAATAATTATGAAATAAAGTTATATTCATCATTGTACTTTTGGTTCAGTGTAGTTTTCGCATGCGACAATAATTAATATTAGGTACTAATTTTGCAAGCTTTAATCGTAGATCTCCCCTTTCTGAAATTTGTAGTCTAAATATTTTTTTGTCAGTAAATCCAAAACAGTACTAAACCAGCATTCTGCTAAATAAAAGGATGGAAATGACAACAAAGCAATCCTAGCAAAAGTAGATAGAGTCGGGTAATTTTACAAATTTGCAAATTGGGCATTTTGCATATACTCATAAATTTAGTTAAATTTGAATGCAATAGCCCACGATCATTAAAGATATATTTGTTTTGTGGTTTGTATATAAACCAATGTAAATTTATGAGTGTAGTTTTTGGCATCTATACATACAATTTTCTCGTAAGGGTTAAAACTAAAAACTTGTAAAATTCCAATTCAACATTATAATTTTGTAACTAAGTGATATGAGTACGTTTTTAATCTGGCAGCTTTAAATTAACCAATCATATTTGATAATAAACTAATTTTCAATATTTTTTTATTAAAAATTTCTTTTTCTTTGCGCAACTCAACCTGACACTTTTATGTGAAAATTAAACTCACATAGTAGTTTAAATATAAATATAGCTTAATTTTTCCTCCCTAAACAAGAAACTCGAAAAATTTCTACTTTTTGAATCACCCTAGTATGATACCGCGCTAGTAAATAAACTAAATTACGAAATAGAATTAACACATTTTATTTATCTTTGAAATAATTCTAATAGGTGGAATGAACATAATTTTACACATTTTTTTGTCATTATATTTAATTCTTACTGGAGCGTTTTTAATTGCTCTCTATTTGAGCTTTACTTCGCAAAGAAAAAAAATTATATGCTTTTTCAAAAACAAAAAAATTGACAGAGACAGATTGGCCATTAATTGGAACTGGATAAAATATGTAAAAAAAGAATATTATCGACATTTTTATTTAGTTGGATTTATTGTAAATTTTTTGGCTTTCATTGTAGCCTTAGATGTCAAATTATGTAATTTTTATATTTTAATGTAGGTTTATGCATGGGTACCCTACCCGTTGGGTAGAGTCTTTGAAATTTTTTGTGTTTACAACCAAACCTGGGTTATTTTTATTTAAATTATTAAACTAAATTTAAACATTGATGGTATCTATTCGATCTTGGGATAGAATCCATATATCCGTGGTTCGCAGATTTTGAACCCTACTTATAGCAATGTTTTGTAACGTAAACTGGCACTAGAAGACCCGGTTTTAATGAACAAAAAATGTATAATATAAACCAGTGGTCATCAAAATCTTTAAAAATTGGATGAAAAAATGACCATCAGGTTAAGAACTGTATGACATAACGCAGCATTTTCAAAAATTTATTCATGGCACATTTTTTTTGATTATGGGTCGAAGAACTGTTTTTTGGAACCACTACATAGAATAATGGACCATATAGAAGAAACTGAATAATTTAACTTTTGTTAAACTGTTTTTTAAATTACAAAAAATAGACTTACATGGGCCACGGGTTCAAATAAATTTGCATCGTGTTATTTACTTCATATACAGTTGTTGGAAAATATAGAAATGCTAACAAATTTGAAATGTTACCACACGCATAGTGTTAATTGAAAAACAGGTTTTGTTTATCTAGTATTTAAATTGTGTCCACTATTTTAAAATGAATTTTAGATTATCGAAGCATAGTGTTATTGTTTTTAATGTCCCTTCAAACTGGTAGAAACTATATTCAATCTAAATTCATAAGTTCATATTCGACTCAGTATATACCGTGGTGGCATTATTTGGGTGGATACATATTTTATGTAATTTTTCCTTTCGAAGTGTATCATCAGACAAGCATTGGTAATATAAAAGAATTCCACGTATAAAAAATTTAGATACCGTAAACAGTTTTAATTTGATAAATTGGATTGGCTTAATGTTATATTTAGTCGTATCATTCCAACAATATAAAATATTTCGATATTTGGCGTCTCTACGAAAAGAAAATGGAAAAGTCACAAGTTTAAAACATTTTCAACCTACAAAGGGTTTATTTAAATACACTCAGTGCCCTCACTACTTTCTCGAAATAATTGTGTACTTTTCATTCATCCTCGTTCAACTCAACTGGTTAAATAAATCCATAAGTAAAAATATCAATTATTTCATAATATTTCGATGGCTAATGACACTATCTAATCAAATAATTTTTGCAAGAATTGTCAATGTAAGAAATATCGAAGAATATTTAATCTCACCAAAATCAACAAAAAAAATTATTATACCATTTATATTGTAAATGTATGCTAAATTGTGTTTACTTTTCATAAATAAATTGTCACAATAATGATTAGATCTCGACTATCTTTGTAATTAATTTGAAATCAGTATATTGTTAATTGTTTAGCTAGACTAAGAAAGTTAAAATTTTCGTTTGTTTATTTACATGCAGTAAATAAAAATTAAATATCTTATATTACATACAATATAATGTACCAATATCTAATCTGTGTCAAAGACAATTAAATCAGCCATATCATTAATTTACTTTATCATCGTGGAAAATTCGCCTTAATATTAATAAAAGTAGGGGAAATATTTCACTAGTAGAGTCAATGTTAATAACAAATTAAATTTCTACATTTAAATAATTATCTTACAAACGCAAAATTAATTGGATTTAATTGATCTGTTATGGATTATATTGATGTTTTACTCGGTAAATCTTTTTCTGTGCCGCAATGGTATGATGATGACACCGTAGACAGAATGCATCGGAAAATCACTGTCACAATGTTGGTAATTTTAAATTTAGTTTTTCAAATTTTTACGAAAATTTGCAGGTTGCATTCTCCATTATTATTACCACAAAGCAATATGTGGGTGATCCCATTAATTGGTAAATTTAATTTTAAATTTTTACAGCTGTTGCCAAAAAAAACTTTTTTATATAATTAGATTAATTTTAAAATGTGAGTCAAAGCCGAATCTACCACGATTGAGTCTCCGAAAATGAAAAATTGACGCTAAAAAAATCGTAAACGGTGTGTAGTGCAGCCTTAGCAACCTCATGATTTGACTCTTGGTTAACTCACATTTTAATTTTAGCTCACAAAATAGTTGATATTCAAGAATACCAACTATTTTTTAAAATGCTTAATTTGGCAAAACGAGATCCTGGTTTTACAAAAATTTCGTTGAAACCCGAAGAGGGTCTCATATTACAGTAGATTGGGTTTAATATGGGTAATTTCCATTAGATATGGCGGGTGAATTCATCTAATCTGAATTACAAATTAATTATATTATGAATTATAATTTAAATCTAAATAAATCTAATTATGCGTTTTTTTGTTGGGTAAAATTTTATGTTTACTTAAATTCAGTCATTTTTACTAAAAATCAAAATTTACCAATCCTTTAGGGAATATTCCATTTTTACAAACCCTAAAAGGAAAAATTTAGTTTTACCAACTCTAAAGGAAAAATTTAGTTTTACCAACTCTAAAGGAAAAATCCAGTCTTACCAAGCTTTTAGAGAAAATTCCAGTTTTATCATACCTTAAAATTTAAGGCTTAAATGGAAAAAATTCATTTTCATTACGTTTCAGTTTTAAAGGCAACCACGGTATATGAACAATATTTTAATGTCAGTTTGTTATTTTGAGCGGTTTTATAAAGTTTGTATGGTATGTCAAAATAAATTTCATTTAGTAGCAATTTTTATCGAAAAATAGAAAAACTAAAAAGATACTAAGTTTTAAACGATTTTCAATTTTCTAGTCTTCACATGCACTGTCTTTCAATCACAGCGATGCATCAAATTTTAATTTCACTTTAATAAAAGCAATTATGATCTATAAACCCCTTTGTAACCTTATAAAATTAAATTTTAATCATTTTTGATTGATCATAAATAAAAACATGAGAAACTGGTATATTATGATCGTAACATTTTAACCCTAATTTTAATTATTAAACCCACAAACTAATTGAAAAACAAACTGTTATATTTTATATCGTTAATTTATTAATTATACTAGCTGGGTACCGGCAATATTTACAGATAACCACATGGAATACGCAAACACATATTGTTGGATAAAAAACACATATTATTTGCCATTTGATGAAAACATTCCGAAAGAAAACCAACCAGAATTGTGCCACGTGATACCTTATTATCAGGTAACATTTATTGTTGCCGCAGAGCCCTATAACAGGTTTGGTGGCCCTTTGAGTAAATATGTAAATTATTTATTTTTAATTTTAAACCACCGTTTTAAAAATTTTCTACTATAATTGGCTCATTATAATCATTTTAATACTGAATTTTGAAATCTTCCCGGATTTTGTTATTTAAATACTAGAAACGTTTTTCTTCAGTTAAAATTGAAATCTATCATTTGTAAATTTTCAAAAACGGGCCCATATAATTTTTTGATACAAAAAAATGGTCAACTTTTTGAAAACGATTACCGACCCGTGCACTATATCATAGATTATATAATAATAAATATTTTTAGTGGGTGCCACTGATACTTTTGATTCAAGCAATATTTTTCTTTGCACCTTGTCTATTTTGGCATAGCATGAGTACAACTACTGGAATAAACATAAACGAACTAGTAACATCAGCAATAAAATATCAAAAAATCGACATTGACATTGACACTTCACAAGAAAATACATTTTTAAACTTTATAGTAACAAAATTGAATCAATACCTCAAAGAAATTTACAACATGAATGGCAATCAAAAATACACCATAACCTTAAAAAGCATATGTTCCCGTATATTTACAAAATGCATCACAAGACGTAAAGGAAATTTTATATTCAGCATGGTCATCTTGACAAAATTATTGTACATTGGAAATGTGGTCGGTCAATTATTTTTCATGGAAAAATTTTTAGGATCTAATTTTTTAAATTACGGTGTCGATGTTTTTCAACAAGTATGGAATGAAAATATGTGGACTGGATCTCAAAGATTTCCACGTGTTACAATGTGTGATTTTTTGATAAGACGACTAGGAAATGTTCAAAGGTATACTGTGCAATGTGCACTTTCCATTAATATTTTTAATGAAATTATTTATTTGTGTTTATGGTATTGGTTTATTATAATTATATTTTTTTCAATTTTTAAACTTGTAATATGGATTACAAAAATTTTAATTCCAAATAGTCGCACAAGGTACATTTCAAAACTAGTCAATTACAAATTGGACGGTAAAGATGGTAAATTTTTCAAAAAGTTTAATTTTCCAAAAAAATTTAAAAAAAGTTCAAACGAAATTATTCTTTTTACAGAGTATTTGGGCATGGATGGATGTTATATCATTAAATTGATTGAAGAAAATACTAATGTCTCGTGTTGTGTTGATCTTACCTATAAATTGTTCATGATTTTTACTCAAAAAATCAAAAATTGTATAAATTAATTGTATAAATAAATGTATCACAATTGTAAATGATTTTCATTTTATTGAAAGGTAACCTTTGTTTTGTAGTTTAACGAAGAATCACTAATCATAGTCTAATGGTGAATGTATCCTGAATAGTTAAATGCGTTTTAGATCAGGAAGATGCAAATTTATAAGCTGGCAGAAAAAAATGTAAATAAATAGTAGTACACATATTCAACTTTATTTACAGTAAATATTATCAAAATTTTTTGGTTATGGTAAACGTAAACTTAAATTCAGTGTTATTAAATATAGATTCGTGAGCAAAAATGGTGTTTTTGTTGTAGATTCATTACATATTAATTTTTATTAACTATAATTTGTACAATTAATTAATTTATTAACCCTTGTCAATGTTAGACAACCATTTTTTTAATTTTTTTATTCGTTTTTTCTGGCTTTGCATCTTTATGTACAATTTCTTTTCTTTTACTATGTTTAATAATAAATAAATGGTTAAACACATTGATTATATAGCAACTTTTATATTATATAAGTAAGGAATCCTTAAGAATGTTGATACATCCTTTACTTATATAAATTTGAATGACTGTATGTGTTAAACTTATATTTAAAAAATGAACAGTCTTATAAATCAAACAAACACAATTTCTAATACAGTTTTTCGCAGGGCATGTTTATATTCATGTTTCATTTCCAGAATTTGAGTCCTTCAAGGTCAAAAATCAAATTTTCCATTTTTTTAAGATATTTTTAATAAAATTAACAAATTTTTCAATAGTCAATGTATATGCGAAATTTTTCCTTACGATTAGTACACCTATTTCATGTTCTCGTAATATTGCCACAAATTGGTGGTTTCAAAATTATGAAACATAAGAACCAGAGACGATTCTACCATACCTCGATACCCTCTTATAGTTGATTATGGCTCAAAAAAATTTTGTATAATGGCCTATCCTTTTTCCAAAAGCATTACAAAAAAATTATATTTTTTAATATATCATGATTATTTTATGTAAAATTTTAACTCTAAAGTTTAGAGTCTAAAGCAGTGTTTTCCAACCTTTTTTTATGCTAGTCCCCACTTTTACTTTTAAAAAATCTCAAATTCGAATAAAATTCAAGCGAATTATAATAAAATAATGATAAAAACAATAATAATGTATTTATTTTTTAAAATTAATGAGACGATTGAGTCTGACGATTCTGACAGAGTTTATTAATATTAGGTACTAATGTTGTAAGCTTTAATCGTAGATTTCCCCTTTTTGAAATTTGTAGTCTATTTATTTTTTTGTTAGTAAGTCTAAAACTGCACTAAACCCGCATTCTGCTAAATAAGAAGATAGAAATGGCAACAAAGCAATCCTAGCAACAGTAGTTAAAGTCGGATAATTTTTCAAATTTGGAATTTTGCATATACTCATTAATTTAGTTAAATTTAAATTCAATAGCCCACGATCATTAAAGATATATTTGTTTTTTTTCATTCTAATAATTTAATAATACAATTGGTTCAAGTATAATATAACCACTTATAAACCAAAGAATATTGTATGAAATTAACTATAAATTAATCTAAAGTTTTCGTAATCCTATAAATTTGTAATATTTCCCAGGCCCCAACAAAAAGTCGTAGGCTCCACTAAATTTCCAATGTCCAACAAAAATTTCGTCATGCCCCACGGTTGGGAAACACTGGTCTAAAGTCAAGACTCGTGCAGATATGGCTGAGAATATATAACTTTACATATCTTTTGCGAAATTTTTTAGAAGCAAATTCTTAATTTTTGGGAACCTCGAGCATAATAGGATCGCCTTTGATATGTTTAACTTTGTTTAATACAGTTCTACATTACATGATTTTAAATAATACTCATGTTTTCGATTTTCACCACATCGTCCTTGCTTAAATGAGAGTTAATACAGTTGGTATATTTACAATATCCTTAAATACAATTATTATATAATTTTGTGTAAATACAATATCATCCTAACTTATATAATATCCTACGCGATTTTTATTTGTGTATGTGTGTTTAGCTTTATTTAAATAACTACCAATCTTAGAATTTTATAAAGTCCACATTTCAATTACAGTTTTTTTCCGGGGGTGTTCGTAAATATAATTTAAACCTCCCAAACTCACATCTTACGGGACAAAAACCCTAATTGTCCCTATTTTTGAAAATCAAACGAGTTAGAGAATTTAAAAAAATATATTCGCTAATACGGATTTTAAAATCATAAACATTATCATGAATTTAAATTTAAAAAAATTATATCTTCAGGGCCAAAACCCCAAATTACCCTTCTTTTGTTAATGAAAACAGCCCTAGAATTTCAAAAATGTGCCCTCTGCAGAGCTAGGTCCTGTTTGTACGTAGTACATAACATTCAACCTTTTTGTATTATAAACCAGGGCTACCATATCCTTTACTTGTATAAAATTGAATGTATGTATGTGAGTTTGTTTAAGCAATTAACTGTCGTACAATGTAAATAAAACAAATTTATAATAACGTTATTATCAGCCAATATTTTTAAATTTTTAAATTAACAATTAAAAATATTCAGCCTACAATTTCATAAAAACTATTTCCAATAAAGAAATGTGGGTGGAAATCTTATAAATTGATTCCATCGGTTGTTTTATCATTTCTACAAATTTTTAATTTTCGAAATTAATTTTATTATATCAGGATTCCCACACTTTTTTCATGGCGGACCATTAAATCGCAACTACTAGGCAACAAAAAAAAATTTTGATGAAAACGTAAAAAATTGATTTTTAATTAGTAAAAATTTACAGGGACCGGTATTGGCCCGCAAACTGGAGTTTGAAAAACGCTAGATTAGATGATAAAACAAATAATATTTAAGAAATATAACAAAGTAACAAAAAAAAATCTTGCAATAATTTTTAAATTAGGTTTGTCTTTTTTTGAAATTCCATTTATTGTAATTTGATTTTTGATTTGATAAAAAACTAATCTTAAAGTATTGATTAAAATTTTGATAACGATGTATATCTGTTATTGTAACAAACTCTTCAAAATAAGATTAAAAATGTTAGATTCCACCGACAGAGTCGAGCCTACCAAGATCGAGGGAACCGAAAATTAAAAAATGAGAAAAGCTTTAGGTCGTAACAAATTAACCCTCTAAATTAATTAAGTCCTAACATGACATTTTAAATTTATTACACTAAATATGTATTTATGACATTAAAGAATTTACGAAAAATTTTTTCAACTGCTCAATTTGAAAAAATTATAGTCCCATTTTGCAAATATTTCGTCGAGGCCCCGATGAGCAATTTGAGAGTATGGAAGGTTCGACTCTGCTCAAAGATATTACACCTAATTATGTGGTTAATACGACTGGTCAGTGGGCATCCATAATTAAAATAATATATAATATATAAACTAAACCTCGTTTCAAATAATTATTGCAAATATTTTTATTTTTATTTATTTCCATTGTTATTTCTGGGTCTAAACAACCATAATAAAAAAAATATGCCTAGTTAGGTATCCACGCCTGTAATACTTCGGCTTAAGCACTTATCTATTGTAGGGGTCGGTATCCAGTGGCAACATAATAATTTTGGTGACTCTTTGAGAAAATATGTAATTATTTATTTTTCAATTTTTAAATTTGTAAACACCGTTTTAAACGTTTTCTACTATAATTGGCTCATTATAATTATTTTAATTCTGCATTTTCAAATCGCCCTTAATATTATTTTGTTAAATATATTGGAACCTTTTCTTTTTAGTCAAAATTGAAATGCATCATGTGTACATTTTCAAAAACGGGAACAGTAGAATTTTTTTATATAAAAAAGTGGCCCACGAGATGCAAAAGGTTGCCGAGCCCTGATCTATCGGATAGATTCCATGAGGTTCGAATCTAAAATTAAACAAAGAACTGGAAGGAAACGGTAAACATGACTAAATAATGTAAATGTTGAGGTTTGTATAATGTACATAAAATCAAAAAAATTGTATGCGTGGGTGTAATGTTTTATAGATTTTTTAAAGTGTACTATAATGATACCATGCTACTCATAAGGTTGCAGACCTCTATATATATTTTTGATGCATCTTATTTATTTATGATAATTGAAATAGAAAGTACCATTTAATGAATTGTAGTATTTATCTTTATTTAATAGATGATTTTTGCTTTTAAGGTGATTTTTTCTGATACTAATTTTGTTGTGAAAACTTTTCATACAAAAATCACAAAAATAATTATTTCTTCCCATAAATTATCAATATCAAAAATGGTCTACAATAGTTATAATTTAAAATAATTAAGTTATATTCAAATGATTAAAATTTCTTATTTTTTGAAAACTTTTTTAAAATGTAAATTATGATGTCCACCAAAATATGCGAACATGTCAAGGTAATGAATGGTATATGCAGTGTATATTATATGTATTTGTATGTATATTATGCACTTTATCAACATTAATTCAACAAAAACTCGACGAAATTTGTGTAAAATAGAGACTTTATTCTTTCAAATGGAGCATTCAAAAAATTTTTCTTGAATTTCATAACTATTTTGTGTTTTAAATTTTCAATGTCAAGTCAAGGGACTTTGAGATGTGGCTAGGGTCATATGACACTACTGATAGTTTGCAAAAATTTTTTCGGTGGTCTCGAGTTTAGTAGGTTCGGCTTTGGTCTCATTTTTTTAAGAATTCCAATACTCGGGGAAGATAAAACTCAATGCGTTCAGATGTATAGTATAATGATCATATTAATATATTGATCATGCAGGAAAAATTTTAATTATCATAGTAATTACAATCTAAAATCAATGTACTAATTATTAACAAAATTATTTATAATTTTATTTGTTGAAATAAGTTATTTAATCCCATTTCAATAATTTACATAGTTATTTTCAATTTTTTTGTTTTATCAACATCAAAAATTTATAATGTTAATAATGTTAATTTTACATAAATAAAAAATGTTTTCATAAAATTTTCAAATTCTCGCGACCCTGTTGAAATACACTGGTTTACATTTTCCCATGTTTCGCAGTATATTGCATTGTTTTAATGACATGATATCTCTTAGTTTGGGATTGATAAAATGTTGAAAATTCTATATACACTACCTATATATTTTCTATATACATTGCGTTTCAAGTTATTATGCAACGATTAAAAACATTAATAATTAAAAAAGTAGTCACTTAATTCTATTAATTTTTTTATTATAATTTAATTATTGATCATATACAACTTTACTGTGACAAAAAAATTTATCACGTTTCTAAAAAAGCATTCTATTTAACATTTTATATTTTAGTAATTAATTAATATAGTAATATGGTAATGTGTAGTGTGCCAAATTATTATGCTAATCAAACTAGGATAAATATGGGTAAATCAACATCACTTACCCTTGACGAAAAGGATAAAATCCTGAAAATGTTGGATAACGGAATATCGATAAATGAAATAGCTTCAAATTTAGAACGCGATCAACGCACAATCCGTCTATATATAGAAAACCCTTCTAATAAGAGAAAAGAAAGGCAAAGGGATCATTCAAAGGAGTGTGAAATATATATCCATATTAAACTATAAATGGTTCGAAACCATCTTATCACTTCTCTAGAAATATTTAAATCATCAGGATTAACTGATATACCCAAAACTACGAGATGCAACATATTAAAAACGGTTGGTAAAGTCAGGCAAGCTAAAGGTAAACCAGATTTAACCAAAAGCCACATGGAATTACGACTGTCCTGGGGTAAAATTTACATGAAGATAAATTTTTCAAATGTAATTTTTACCGATGAAACCAGAATATCTTTAGATGAGCCAGGTTCGTGGAGTAAGGGTTAGTTAGTGAATAACAGATCACCACCAAACCGTTTAAGGTGGTATCAAGGAGGTGGGAGTATAATGATTTGGGCAGGAATTGTGAAAAACACTATTATCGGATATTTTAAGTCAGATGATAAAGTCAAAATTAATTCTGACACATACTGCTCGTTCTTAAAACATTAATTTTTTTCGTGGATAAAAAAAGAGGAAAAAGCTTTCTTAAAAATTTCCTGTTTATGCATGGTAATGCCATAAGTCACGTATCCCGTCATAAAAAAGAATATCTTTCGTACAATAACTATGGATCAGAAAAAATAATGTGTTGGCCGCCAAATTCCCGATTTTAGTTGTATTGAAAATCTATGGTCCATAATGAAAAAAATATACAGTGGGAATAAACAATATCAATCAAAAACGATCTCTGGCATGCAATTTTGAAAGAAATCAAAAAAATCGCTGAAAAAACAAATGAAAACATTACAAAATCCATGAATAAACAAATTTTTCTTGTAATATCCCGGAAAGGGTATACTAATATGTAAAGTTTAATTAAATTTTTTTTGCTTGAATTTGGTTTAAAATACAATGGATTATATTATTTAAATATTTTAAAAATTTATTTAATTGTATTAACAAGAATTTATTGTTTAATATTCATTTGCATAATAATTTGGCACTCCAAAAATCACAAAATTTTCTTAAATCTTCGAATATTCATTTTTTTGAATACATTTTTCTTGGGACGTTAAATTATTATTAGTTGACTATATAAATATGATCAAAAAAATTAACCAAATTTAATAACTCGTATTTTATTGATTAATGTTTGCATAGTAACTTGAAACGCAGTGTATATGCTGTATTTACTATATTATACCGAATAGTTAACCCTGACCAACCGACAAAAGTGAGTCAGAGCAAAATTTCAAAAATTAGTATATTAAATGTACATAAATATATATAATGTAAATATGGGTATCGTTACAAAAAATATAGGAACCATAGATATATCAGGGTTGTCAATTATACGGCCCGCATTATAATATAAATTTTTATTTTTATAACAAAATTTTTTACAATTTTAACATTAGTTATACACTTATTCCAATATTATTATTCTTATTTCGTTTTATTTATTTATTTATTATTTATTTAATTAAAACCCTAAAATATTTCCTTCCCTGGCGTGACAAATGTGCCCTAGAATATTTTAATTTGTGTATTAACATTGTGAAAAATTAAAAAAAATTTCTAGTACCCATCGTTCACGTTTGATGTATATAATGATCTTTTATCATTAATCTATGTATTATTTTTTATGCTAGTAACATGAGTTTAAGTTAAATTATCGGACTTAAAATTGTTCATAGTCGAAAATTGTCATTGTCACTTGCCGAAAATGTCGATTTTGATGCATTTGAACAACTTAACAGTTGAATGTTCAACATTGAAAAATTTAGTATAATGAAAACTAGAAAAAAATATAAATTATTATTATAAATAGAAATATTTAATAAACATAATATGAAAATTCCAATTTAAATACATTATATGCGTTTGCTATAATAATTATTTCGTCCCCTCTGGCTGAAAATCCTAGATCCGCCACTGGTCTATACCCGCTTGGGAAACACTACTGTATATTATTACTGTAAATGGCTAGATATACATGTATTTATAATGATATGTATTCCATGTAAAGTATTAAATTATTAAATCATATGTATTTACATTTGTATTAAATATATTTTTATTTATGTATTTATTGCATTAAATATTGATTTATGCTATTATTTTACTTTATTTTTTATTTTCAGAAAAATTTCAATGTCAATTTTCAATGACTACGATACTGTTTTATTCGATGCCGATGGTTATTTTTAAAATATTTTTTATTTATTTTTTAAAACCTACGTGTTGTTTGTTGTTTTATTTGAAATAAATATATCAAAGCTTATTTTCAACGAACTGCAATGTACGATATATGTGTTAGTGGGTTAAAAATTTAGAAACTATTTACTAATATTAATAATATATTTTTCTAATGATATGCCTAAAGTTAATAACATTAGATCAATGGTTCCCGATTCAAAATATTTATTTTTTTTTGACTCCAAAGGAAACACGAAATATATAACATTTAAGAAAAAAATATTGGAAAAACTGATTTTTTCCTTTATTTAGGTTGATAAAATTGATTTTTTGTTATAGATTAAGAAGTTATTGTTCATCAGATTTGGTAAAATCGCATTTTTCATAAAAATATTGGTAAAAGTCGATTTTTCACTAAGAATTTTAAGTGGTATTATTTATTGAATTTTATTAATGGTGGAATTAATAGTGGGGTTTTTGAAATAATAATGTAGCGGTCGTCTAGGATTCAGGATAAATTCACAGCATATTGGTAGCTCTGTAATTTCTGGAATTGCGTGCTTCAAGGTCAAAAGTTGAATAGTGTTCAATGAACACACTTGAATAAAAAATTGTTTATTTACGTAGTATGTTATTTATATTAATGTAGGCGTTCTTTGGAGAGCTGATTCTTGTCTGGAAGGTGTCCCAGAATTATTTCAAAAATTGAAAAATGAGGTTTAATTTTTAATTCACGGTCAATTAGCAGTGTTTGTGAAAAGTATGTTACAGGTTTTTGAAAAATTGTGAGTAAAAGAATGTTTTATTTTACTGATACATGTACTGTATTAAAAAATTGATCATATTTAAAATGAACTAAATTTATAAAGTTTGATTTTTTGTATTATTTTTTCAAGTTTAACATTATATTTATATATATTTTGAAAGGTACGTCATCTATAGAGCTAGTTACTGTTACTGTTTTTGCGCTTTATAAAAAAATTTTTAAAAGTATTTGAAAAATAAAAAAAACTGTAAAATGTATACGATTTAGAAAAAGAATGTGTTTATTATATCAAATAATGCCACCAAGGACATTCAAAAATATGTTGTAAAATGCAATAAAATGAATATTACAATTGATAAAGTAAATAATTGTAGTACTAATAGTATTAATTCATGAAATTTTTAATAACATTTATTAATCTGCTGTGCTAAAAAATTTTTAGTAAAAATACAATAGTAAATTTTGATGAAATGCTAAAAAAATAGGGTGTCTACTTAAATTCAACTGTTTTTACTAAAATCCAACCATTTTTACTTAAATCCGACTATTTTTACTAAAAATCAAAATTTACCAACACTAAAAATCAAAATTAAGTTTAAAAACCCAAGTTCCAAGAAAATTCCAGTTTTACCAACCCTAAAAGGAAAATTTTAGTTTTGCCAACCTTTAAGGGAAAAATCCAGTTTTACAGCTAAAACTCAATATCACAAACAAAATAAAATGAAGTTCTCATATAGAAAGATTAGTTAGTTAGATTAAACAAGTTATCCCGGAAGCATCAGATTCAATAAAAGTTTTCACGTGAAACCAACAGTTAACCCATATGGTGGAACTACCAACGGTTTCCATTGTTTTTTGAAATGCCTTGCCTTTGTCAGTCGTAATTGTTTGAATTACACAGTTTACCTCTCTTTTTCACATAAAATTTTGGAATTTTTCTATTAAGGTTGATAAAAGTGGGTTTTCCCATAAAGGTTGGTAAAAGTGGATTTTTAGTAAAAATGATTGGGTTTAAGAATATTCTCAAAAAAATAAATAAATTGATAATTTTATATTTTTGTGAACTTTTTTAAATAATGCAACAAAACGTGATATACGTATATTTATTGTGCGTATCTATTATCATCATTGTAGTTTTATCTATTTAGAATTATATTATTTCGTCTGGTTTTATTACACGAAAATATTTACTGTCAAATCTTAAATTGAAGGATAAAGTGTATGTAATTGGTTCGGAATTTTTCATGCAATCTATTCAATCTGATGGCTTTGATGTTATCAATATCATAGATGAAAATCCTTTAGTAATATTTAAATTAGTTTATAGGGTACTGGGAACTCGTTGGAATTAAGCACACCTTAAATATTTACAATAAACGACACCCTACTAATTTTAATACTTTTGTCGTCCATTTTGTAAACCAGTGATTCCCAATCTGTAAGTAATTATATATTTTTTAGGGGTAATAGTGAAATTATTAAAAATTTAATTAATTAATTTGTAAATTTAGCCTGATGAAAGCTACTATGTTGAAGGAAAGTATGCTATCGATGCCTCCAGTGTAATTACGACATTGTAAAATAATGATTGTATTAATGCAGTATTATGATTAGATTGATTTCAAAATTTATAATTCTATAATTTTTTAGGTTTTTGCTGTAATTATCTCATTAGATTTGGCACTGACTTACAAAAAAATTGCCACGGCTTGTTATATTATTAAAAACAATGCAAATTGTTTATATATTGTTACAAATACAGATACATCTTTCCCCATGTCAAATGGAAATGATTTACCAGGTTAGATTTTACTAATATACTATACTATCTATACTATATAACATTAGTATGGCTACCAACGCTAACCGCTTTTTCGCCTTTGTACTACATGTAGTCGATTTATGGTTCAATTATTTAAATTTTATAGGTGCTGGATCACTATTCGCTTCAATTAAAGAAAACATAAATATTTGTGGTGATAAGCCATACATTGAGATTGGAAAACCTTATACGCACATGTTTGAATATGTTTATGAACAATTCAATTTAAAGAATTCTCGGGTTCTTATGGTTGGTGATAGGTATATTATAATGAATTATTAATTAATAATATATTTATTAAATCAAATGTACACTCAGAGCCATTTAAGAAGAGGCGTACCTACGTCTCATAAAATGAGCCAACATTTAAAAAAATGCAAAAATTTTTCATTTGATTTGAGATAATATTCTGTATCTTAAATTTTGTTAATTTGTGAGGGATAACGGGTAAATACATGTATTACAAAATTATCTCCCTGATCTGCCAATTTGCTCATCATTTAAAAATACATTTATAATTAAATAATTAATTAATTAACAATAATATAATATAATTTAATTGTAATACAATTAAATAAATGTTTAATAACTATTTTAAGTACAAATTAATATAATGCAGTGCAATACAATCAAAAATTAAAATGGTCCGTATATGAATGCACAATAGTTCGTATATCAGTGCACAACACTGTATTATGGATTTTTTTAGTTGATTTCTCGTTCTACCATAAAATTCTACGTCTGGACCGACAGAGGGGAATGGTCGCTGGTGTAAACCACGAGAACTTACTATTCTCATTGAGTAATAGGTATTAATATTGGAAAAAATCATTTTTATTATGACCAATACCATTTCAACTGATATTTTTCATTTTTAGACAATATACGATCGATTTAACAATCTATAGACGTCCCATTTTTCAAAAAAAAATTATATGGGTCTACTGGTGGATCTCCACGGTCTACAATAATATCTTTTAACCGTTTCAGAATAACAATACATATACTTTTATAATAATACTAATACATATACACATATCTTGGATATACTCAATCCTGACGTGTAGACGTGCTTCCTTTAACACTACACTATAAAGTATTAATTTTTTATTGAATTATTTTTAGATTGGAAACTGATATATTATTTGCAAATAATTGTAAAATCGATTCTCTGTTAGTTCTAACTGGAATAACGAATGAAACTAATTATGATTCAATTCTTAAAAAATATAAAGATAAACAAAAAGACATTAAACCCACTTATATATTAAAATCATTAGTCAAGACTGAAAAAAAAAATATTTTAAACCTGTAGTTTTAGAAAATTTATAAGCAATTTATACAAATTAAATTAATAAATTATCATTATAAAAAAATGAAATGTCATCATTGGCATTGGTGTCATTTTTTTTGCTATTAACATTTGTAAATAATTGCTCCAGTTCATTTTTATAAGTTTTACAATATTGCTTTAACTTAAAATTTTCCTTTTCTATACGCAATATTTCTTGTTTTAATGATTCATTTTCCTCTATTTTTTCGGATATACGCTAAATAAACAATGTAAATTTGTATATTGGTAATTAAATTATATTTACTTTAATAGTCAACAATGACCAACACTCAAACATATAAAGCACCTTACCCGAAAACCCTTAAAAAATTTCTTAAACGTTGCGTAATATATAGCCATATAGCCCTAGTTACATTTCCACGAGTCTGGAGTCCAGACTCTGGACTCTAATTTTAAATTGGACGCAATATTACCTTTTCTAAATGTTTATTTTCTTTAGAAATTTCTACAACATATTGGGGTATTTTGTTGACCATATTTTCAACAGAATTGTATATTATATGATTTCTTTTTGAATTTAAATGCTTATTAAACAATTCCCATCCTGATCCGACGTCCTTCAGCAATTTCGGATGAGATTTCAAATACTCTTTTTCATATAATGTTAATTTTAATGTTAAACTTTTTATTTTTTCTAATTTTACTGGATAAACTTCGTTCTAAAGATTTTATATTTTATATTTGACATTGATAATATTGTAATGACTAATTAGTAATTACCCTATAATTGATCAAATTGTTACCGTGTTTAATTACATTTTCTACATGATTATTTACGATTTGAATTTCATTTTCAATTTCTAATATTATAAAATAATTTTAGAGCACTGTCGCAAAACTCGTTGAATTGTATGTCAAATTTTGATAATTTGAATTGAAATTCATTTAAAGCATGGGTGGAAAATTATGGTATTCAGGTCAAATATCACCCATTTGAAAAATTAATTAAACTGTCAGGATTGTATTCTAACTTTTAATAAACTTAAACTATATGAAAGTTTCACATCCTCTGATGAGATAAATCGTATCATGTCACTTATTGACAAATTAAAAAATAAATTTGATCTGCCGGCATCTTAAAATTAAAATTTTAAAATTCAAGATTTGTACATTGCAATTTAGTAATACGACTCTGTATATAAATTTACTATTCGTCCCGTTTTGCAATTTACACTTTAAATTCTTAATTTCATAATTTAAATGATTTTTTGTGTTTTCAGCACGATATTTTATTTTTTCCATCTAACATATTTATAGATTTAAAAATTCAATTAAATTACTCCAATGTTGTCATACTTTATTAAAATTTCATTAATTTCAGAAAATGTATCTTTTTCAGTTTTTTCGAAAATATCAATCAATTTATTACCGTAAATTTGGCTAATATATTTTTTTAAATAAAATAATTAATCATTTTACACTAATAATAGTTTTTGTTGTTTGCTTCGAACTAGATTTGTTAAAGATTTATCCTTCTATAAAAATTTGAAATATAAATTACAAATTGTATAATTTATGTTTGAATTTCCTCAAATGTATGGTGGTTATTACATATTTACCTTTAGCTTTCCTTTTAATTTTGAATTGTAGATAAAAGGATTAAACATTTTTTATGTTTACATTAACTTGGTATCTAAAATAATGGATTTTTAAATATATTGTATTGGATTCAATACTTGATTATAGTTATGTTTATGTCTATTATGAATTCGATGCTCGCTACCTTCCCTAGCAAGCAGTAGCGGATCTAGGATTTTCAACCAGATGTGCTAAACTCATATAATGTATTTAAATTTGAATTTTTGTATTTCTTTTATCACTAATAATTTATATTTTTCATTTTAATAAATTTTTCAACAACTGCATCAAAATCGACATTTTCGGCAAGTTCTCTTTCGATTATTAACAACTTTAAGTCCGATAATTTCACTTAAGCTGCTGTTAAACTCCGATAACAAGTCAATTTACATAAAACGTAAATAATGATAACAAGCATAATTTAATGAATGCAATTTGGTAGGTCACAGAAAAAAATTTTCATTTTATACAAATTAAAATATTTTAAGTCACATTTGTCACGCCAGGGTTTTGATTTAGTAAAATCGTGTTTTTCAAAAAAATATTGAAAAACGGGGATTTTCCATAACGGTTGGTAAACTTGGATTTATTATTTTATTGGTTAAGTGGATCGTTCTCATAAGGTTTTGTAAAATTGGATTTTTAAAAAAAATATCAGTAAAAGTCGATTTTTCCATAAGGGTTTGAAATTGTATTTTTTATTAAATTTTATTTATAGTTAGATAAAGGTGGGATCTTCAAAATAATAATAATAATCACGGTCGTCTAGGCTTTGGGATAAATTACCAAAATCTGGCAACTTTGTAATAAATATTAAAAATCCTAACTTATATAAAAGGCTACGCGATTTTTGTTTGTGTGTGTGTTCCATTGTATTGAAGTAACTACTACTCTTAGAATTTTTTAAAGTCTACATTTCAATTACAGTTTTTTCAGGGACGTATAATAAAATAAATTTGAACCTCCCAATTTCACATATTAAGGGTCAAAACCCCTGTTGTCCCTCTTTTTGAAAATCAAACGAGTTGGACAAATAAATATTTCGGAAAAAAAATATATGAATACTAAAATGCTTTTTTGACCGTCAAGTCGTCACTTATTCGGATTGAAATTTTTTGAAATTCTAGAGCTGTTTTCATTAAAAAAATAAGGGTAATTTGGGGTTTTGGCCCTGAAGATACAATTTTTTTAAATTTAAATTTATGATAGTGTTTATGATTTTAAAATCCGCATCAGCGTTTATATTTTTTTAAATTCTCCAACTCGTTTGATTTTCAAAAAGAGGAACAACAGGGGTTTTTGACCCGTAATATGTGAAATTGAAAGGTTGAAATTTATCTTAATATACGTCCCGGAAAAAACTGTAATTGAAATGTAGACTTTAAAAAATTCTAAGAGTAGTAGTTATTTCAATAAAGTGGAACACACACACAAACAAAAATCGCGTAGCCCTATATATGTCGTATAGAATGTGTACAACTGTGAAATGTACACATTTAATGGATAAGTCGTAAAATGTACACTAGGGTGCCACACACATCTGAATTTTAATTGCGCGTAGTGAAAATTCGTTGCTCTTAAGCAATATATTCACTATGTCGTTTTTAAAATTAACTAAAATGACCTGCTTGATCCGCAGGCTTTAATCAAGGTTTGTTAAGTCTTGCTTCATAACTTGCTAAGTCTTGCTTGGGGGATTATAATGTATTTTCATTGAAGCAAGGAAGCGGGAATAATATCGTCGGTCATTTTAACGGTTTTACCTTTAACTCTAATAAGTTACATACAAATCGTCAGATTATTAAATGGGTAATTTCATTGAAACACGAAAAATCTACTCTCCAATTTCGAAGAGCTACAAAATGAGTATTCGAAATATACAAAAAGACTGGTTTGAATATAATAATAATACAAGAAAGTTGTTAGCGTCACACCACACACAGAGAAAGGGCGTTTATTCATAGATAAACTTGATGACCTGTTCGAATGTGCAAAGATTGATCAGTCCAGAGCGCTCGATGCTTAATTAACTAAATAACAACCATCATTCACGTATAGTTAGACCAATTAAATAAATATATAGTTTAATGATGAAAACACATATTTCAGTGTAAGCGCTTGCATAAAATGTTACATAGAAAAAATAAATTTATTATTAAAAATTAAGTGTTGATACAATCATTTGCCTCTGTGTTGCATCTGTTAAAAGCTGAATTGATTTTTTGTATTTCATTAAGGCTCTTTCAGCGGGATCGTTAACCGAAGGAGCGTTCTTTACAGGGTGAAGATTTTTATTGAGATAGTCGTCGTGCAGTGAAAATTTTCTTCGAGCAGTACTACAGATTCTTCGAAATATATCAGATCTACTAGATAGATTTCTCCAAGAATCGAGCATGCAGAGGTCGTTGGACTTCGCATTTTGTGTGTCAGCAGCCTTTAACCAAAATGGCAAGTAGCCATAGAAAATCCAAATTAAGAATTATTTCATCAGACTTGAGCGGTTGATTCCAAGTATATATGATTTCGTAGAGTACAAAATACTTGACATCCGTCGAGCTTTCGATACCGTTTCGGGTTTTCTAAGAGTTATTCGACCACCAAATATCACATTTAATAAGAGGTCACAACATTCTTTATAATCGTCGCGCAGGTTTTTGGCTCTTGATAAAATTGTTGATCTGGCATGCCTTGAATCAATTACATCAGCCTCGATTTTTGGGACTTCATGTGGGCCATAAAACGTTTTACTATTTTCCTTGTAGGCTTCAGAAACTTTTTTGATGAAAGCATAACCTGTTATATTCGGTGTTGCGGACGTAGCGAATACTTCAATTAACACAGACCTCAATATCAACTCCAATATGTGATTGCGGCACGGGAGGAGTATTAAGTCTTGCTTCATAAATGTATTGAGGTAATACACACTTCCTCGCATGTCCAGTGTTATAAGCTGTTGTATAACATATACCAATTACGCGATCTTTTAAATTACATTCGTCTATCGTTCGAATGACGGAATTAGCTGTAGTTATACCCTGTCCGTTAAGTTGGGTAATGACGGCCAATACTACATCCATTTTAGTGAAAATGTCGACAACCACGATTGCAGTACGTTCTTGTTCGAATTTTTTACCATCATAGTAAACTACAACGGACCTCATTTTTTCCACTGCTTTCTTTATGTAAGCATAGTCATCAAACCTCTGGTGTTTCCTCCTCCTGCGAATAGTTTCATGGGATACGTCCAGGAATGATGCTGCTGCTCTGTTTG
>LWCA01000936.1:0-14955 GCA_001642005.1 Intoshia linei | reverse complement strand
ATATTTGTCTAATAATTCAAAAAAAATTATTAAATTAATTAATTTTCAAATCAAATTTCTTCTTATTCACACTAAGTACACAAAGTTTAATAACATAATTAATTTTTTCAGAAAACACATAAACTAAAAGCACAAAAATAGCCGATTTAAATAACTGTGTTTATTGTTTCCTTGGAAAATGAACATATTAATTGGTTAATTACTACACGTTAACGATCCAACTAATTATCGTGAATAATGTCGTTCTGCTCCGGAGACGTCACACTTTCAACTGAAATAATCAGACCAAAAAGTTTATTTTTGTTGTCTAGTGTAATTGATTATGTAGAATCTACATCATTATATATATCATATTTATCATTAAATAAACACTGTAGATGTGCCATTATGAGCCATATATATTGTTTTAATAAATTAAAATCTTTTTCTGTTATTTTACAAAACATTAATTAAATTTGTTTTTAAAATTTAGGGGGTGCAACTGCACTTTTTGCATCCCCTTGGATTCGCCACTGATCTTTACCATTTGATTGAATAGAAAAAGAGTTATAATTTTTCAAGATGGTAAATAGCATCCGAAAAACCAATTAATTCAGTTTTATTTGTTTCATTTTCTAATTCTTATGTTATCAGAATCGTTGTTGATGAAAATATTTTCCAAAAATGTCATCTTGACAATAATTGTCATCACATATAGGTAGAATATTATAAAATAAATAATTAAAATTTTATTATATAAAAAGATTCCATGACTTAATAGAAAAGTCGATTTTATATTTAAAAAGCCATAAAACTATAAAAATATTTAGAAAAAGTCTTAAAAAATACATTAACATTGAATTTACGCGTTCGTTAATCAGAAATTCGTTAAATAGCAGATATTTAGGTATTTATATAGAAAATAAAATTTTGCTGTTCGTTAAATGAAATATTCTTTAAACAAAACATTTGTTAAATAAGATTTTGACTGTAGTTATTTTTCATAAGGAGACATTAAGAGGGACAACAGGGGTTTTTGACCCGTAAGATGTGAAATTGGGAGGTTGAAATTTATTTTATTATACGCCCGGAAAAAACTGTAATTGAAATGTGGTCTTTAAAAAATTCTAAGAGTGGTAGTTATTTCAATAAAATCACACACACAGACAGGCACACAAACAAAAATCGCGTAGCCTTTTATATAAGTTAAGATTAATATATTTTTAAAAGCATCATAATTTGTTTATAGAGGGGTTTGTTTATAAACAGGTTTCACTGTATTTTATGATGTAAAACTAAACTGCTTTACAGTAAAGATAATATTTAAGTAAAGTTACTCTTTAGTGTACGCTAACATAAAGTAATTTAGTTAAAAATGTATGTCGGCTGATTTATTTATCTGCTTGTCCATTTTATTTAAGAAAATAAGAGGCGTCGAGTTTTTAAAAGTCCATATTTCTCTACATTTTTACGAGGGTGATGTTATAGGATCAATTTAATTTTCAGAAGTTGAGTCCTTCAAAGTGAAAAACCCCAATTATCTTTTTTTTTAAATTCAAACGTGTCCTAGAATTATAACAAATACACAATCTGATAAATATTTTAAAATTTTAAAAATTATTATAAATTTAAAATTCAAAATCTTTATCTTCACGTTCAAAACCACAAATTACCTCTTTTCTTTTTTTTAAATGAAAAAGTCCTATAATTTTATACAACATAAATTAAGGGATATGTTTTAAAATTATAAACATTATCATAAATTGCAAACACAAACAAGTTAATTTTTAGGATCAAAAGCCTGACTACCTTTTTTTAAAAAATCAAAATAGTCATCGAATTTAAACAAAATTACTATAATATTATTACTATTATATCCATTTAACGCATACATACAATATGTGTGCGTAGTCAAAAAAAGTACTTTATTATTCTTTTTTTTTTATTTCGAAACTATTTTTTTAAAATCTTAAATAATTAACGGTCCTACAATTAAAATAGAAGATTATTTTGATACATTTTATTCCAGTTGATATAAATACAAAATGACAATCTTAAAAATATACGCATTCCCGATAAAAAATAACTTTTAATATATTATCAACTAATATTTTTTAAACGACCTGGCCGTGGTTGAACAAGTTTAGAAACCACTCCTCTGAAGAATTAATAATATTAAATAGTAGCATTTTTAAGTAAGATTGTATTATTGAATATATTTTTTTAATAAAATTAAAATAGTCCGACATCGGCAGAGCTAGGTGCTTTTTGTACGAAATACAAAACAGCCAAGCTAGTGCAAAGTAAGGATTACTTATACAATATGCTAGGCAATATTTGTTCAATTAAATTTTATCAAATGACCACGTCAAAAATATGTCAACAAAGTATATATTTAGATTTAATTATTAATTAAAACATAGCTATCTTCTGATTTTACTGCATCAAGGGACATGAGTATTGAAGAAAATCAATTAATATATTTTAGGTTAGAGGGGAAAATTATACGAGAAATTGGGGTAGACGTGGGCAGACATTATTCCACTATTTCAAAGGTATTACAAAAAATTAAAAAGAATAATAAAAAAAATAAATACATCAACACCCGGTCGCAGCAGACTTTACAACACAAGCGATAACAGAAATTTCATTCGAAGTTATCATATGCACCGTTAAATGAGTGCACCTGAGATAGAAATGCATTGGAACGTGGAAGGAGTGAAAGTATTGTTAGAAGCAGACTACATGAGAATGAAATATAAAGTTATTCAGGTACAAAAAACCCATGACATCAGCACTGAATATTTCAAAGAGATTAGAATTCAGTACTAATCACATTGGATAAACCATGAATTTATGGAAAAATGTGATATTTTCAGACGAGTGTACTTTTAATATTAAAATGAGTCATATAAGCCCAAAAATTTGGCGAAAACAAATCGAATCTTTCCAATCGTTCGCAATAGGCTAAAATACACATTACACTACGTCAGTAATGATTTAGGTCTGTATATCTTTGAAAAAGGAAGCGCAGTGAAAATATTATCTGGAAGGTTAAATTCCATAGGGTATTTGGATATATTGAACAATACTTTAAAGCCTCTCTTATTAAACTTATCGAAATATGCATATTTATTCTGTATCATTGAAACAATATTGTAAACAATCTTTTTAGATATTTCATTTATTAGATCAAAGCCAATGTGGGTTACGCGGGATATTTTTAATTGTATTATGCAAAATTATTAAACATTAAAAAAAATTTCGTCGCACCAATGTAAATAAAGCATTCAAATAATGTATATTATCCATAAAGCACTAAACAATTAAAAATATCATATTTTGTTGTATTCGTTATAGTTCAAACTAAAAAATGTAGCATTAAATAACTAAAATTTAATACAGATTAATTTAAAGAACAATGTTTTTCAATGATTCAATGTTTCCATTTGGTAAATTTTCCGGCTTTAAAGTAGGGAAAAACAAAACTTGTTTAATATTACTGGAATTCGTCAAAAACATTGTTAATCTGTCCAATCCCATTCCCCATCCACTTGTAGGAGGTAAACCGTATTCTAATGCTGTAATAAATGTTTCATCTATAGCCATAGCTTCCTCATCGCCACAATTCTTGTCCTATAAATATTACCATTTAATATATTTTATTTGATTTAAATCAATGTTTGACAAACTGGGTTTTCAGTTTGATACGGGTACGAAAAAATGAAGATACAATCCATGTTTGTGTATAAATATAAATATCTATAGAAAACAATGAAAACATGGAATCTTTAGCAATTTTATAAAAAATATAATTTTTTGACTTTTATTTTAATCAGTCCTTTACTTACATAAAATGCAATGTTTGGTTACACAAATTAAGAATCGTAGAATACAAAATCCCAAAATTCTAATAAAGTTTTTCTAGAGTGACGTTTTATCGCAAATTTCATTTTTAGAAATTTAGTTCTTCAGTGTCAAAAACCTAAACTACCCATTGTTATAAAACGAGTTCTATAATTTAAAAAAAATTATGGGACATTTTTAATTTTTAAAATCATTAACACTATTTTACATCTTACCCTCGTAACTTACATATTAATATCAAAACCTCAAATTACCTTTTTTTTAAAAAACAGACAAATTATTCCAGAACTTAAAATTTTGAGTATTATCAAACAAACAGCAACCTCAAAACCGTCAATGAAAATTTGATTTAAAGTTAAAAATAACGTCCATGGAAAGTTAATTTGTTTGTACACACTACATAAGTCAAGCTAGAGTAAAATAACATTATTATTATTTTCAATAATCCCGTGACTCATAATCTTGATTTAAACATTATACATACTTTGGCTTGTTGCATAAATCGTTCTCTCTGAACAGCTGGGTCGTTCAATTCAGTATAAGCGTTACAAACTTCATAACCACCCATAAACAGTTCAAATCGTTCAGTGATACCGGGAATGTTTCTGTGGCTAAATAAAAAAATTTTAAAAATTAATGGACATGTGAATAAATTAATACCTTTTAGCTAATGGACTCATAATTTCTGGATGATGCATAATGAAAGTTGGGTTTATACATTCGATTTCAATGAATTCACCAACAAGCTAGATAAAACATTATTTAAAAATTAAGAGATATATCAGGGATGAAATTTTTTCATGAAATATTTATTTTACCTGAAAAAAGTTAATTTACAATAAATTAAATCAACCATATCTTACAAAATAACTTGAAAATTTGTATATAATAATAAAATTACCTTGTCAATTAATCTTGAAACGGTGTGAGGAGGTTTACATATTATATTGTGTTTTATACAGACATCTTTGAGCATTTCGACAGTTTCTAAACAAAATTATAAAAAAATATTAAAAATTAAACCATTAGAATCCATATTCGTCCTATTAAAGCTGATGGAAAGCTTATTCTCCAATTCTTCCAACATATCGACTTTTTTAAATGGAGGAGTAAAATCAATAATCATTGGCTTGGCACCTTCAGGTTGATATGTAACAACATACCCACCAGTCAACGTCTTAACCATTCCAGTAAGTAAATCTTCAGTAATTTTAAGAGTATCATTATAATCTGCGTATGCCATATAAAATTCACACGACGTAAATTCTGGATTATGGGTTAAATCTATACTTTCATTTCTGAATAATTTTCCAATTTCAAAAACTCGGTTAAATCCACCAATAATTAATTTTTTGTGATAGAGTTCAGGTGAGACCCTCATGTAAAAATTTATATTCAAGTCATTGTGATGCGTAATGAACGGCTTGGCTGTGGCTCCACCAGCAATAGCATTCAATATTGGAGTTTCTACCTCTAAAAACCCCAAATCTTCCATAAAATTACGAAGATATCCAATCACTTTTGATCGCATAATAAATCTGTTTCGAGACACTTCATTAATTATTGTATCGACATATCTTTTTCTAAAAATCTCTTCCTTATTTTTCAATCCAAAATGTAATGTTGGAATTTGATGGAGACAAGGTGTCAGCAAAGTTTGGGATTTTACTTTTAGACTAAATTCACCCTTTTTCGTTTTTCCAGGGTTTCCATTTATTCCTACAATGTCACCTCTCTTGCATATTTCGTTAATTTTGATAAATTCTTTCTCTGACCCGTCAAAATTATCCATCGATGATACAATTTGAATTTTTCTGCCGTCAGAATGAACGTCATAAAAACAGAGCTTATTGGAAGCGTTTCTCTTGGCCATAATTCTACCTAAATATTACAGTAAAATGGAATTTAAAAACTTCAAAATAACTTAAATTAAAACCCTCTTTATAAAGCCGAAAATCAAAATTTGATAGCATAAACCATTGTTCAACAAAATGATAAAAATTGATTACATACAAATAACTAGTACAGAAATTACTCTACTAAATATCTTGCGGTCTACGCATTTTAAAAATAACTGTTTTATAATAATAATAAATTGGGTACGAAAATACTATAGTCAAGAAAACCTTATGAGAACACATAAAGTTTGGATTATTTTTAAATTTCAAAAAACCATAAAATTTAAGTATGTGTTTTCAGAAATTATGAATTTTTTGTAAAATTGAAATAAGTATCATGTGTAATACACATTGTATATGATATCTTGTCTCGTATAGTCTTATTTTTTAATGAATTCCCTATTCACGTTAAAAAATTACCAGACACAGCGTGAACTACATCCAAGTTCCATTGCCCATTTGTAAATTTATCAGAATGCTCGTCTAATAATTGCGGAATGGATATAGTTATATGGAATTTATAAACGTAGGGATTTGGATCATTTGTCTTTTTCATTTCTTGAACACTATTTTTCCGCAATTGGTAATATGCCTAATAAATAAGTTGAATATTAGTAATTATACATTTATTATACTGGATACTCGAAAAATGACCATGTTTATTTTTACCTTTTATCTAGTTTTATTATAATTTTTTCTAATTAATGAGTTAGATTGAATAACAAATGATTTGAAGAGACTACTAATTTAAAAGTGGTCATTTGACGAGTTTAATTAAAAAAAATTTAAGTAGTGTACCGCATTCTCCTTATCATAAGTTTCGTTTTGTGATGTCATATTTTCTATTAAGTATTATAAAAACGTAAATAAACTATGTATACTTTTGATATTTGGTATAACTTTGGTAGTTTTAAATCTTTTTGAAATTTTTATTAAATTTATCAATCGTTTCGATACAAGAGATATTATCATACACTGTGTGGGACTATACTCAAATATCGCTCATGTTTTTGTGTTGTCATTAGATTGTGCGATATATAGACATAGAAAACGTGATTACAATAATTTAAATTTAAATTTTTTTGAGTTATTGTCAAATTCAACAATTTTCTTTAGAGTCTAGACTCTTGAGGTTTTAATAAAACAATTTAATTGATTTAATTTTGGTTAAATATTTAAATTAATTACTTAGTCATGTTTTTGGATTTTGTAACAAAAGAGATTAACTAAACTAAAATGTCGATCTTTTGACTTAGCATTTTAAATTCAATATAAACATTGTTATGAATCATCAGTAAGCCAAGTAAAAGTTAATTTTTTATGTTAATTAGCATGCAATTCTAAGCATGATCATACCAATATTATGTTTATTAATTAGCTAATTAAAATTTTATAAAGTTAATAAAGTCATTTTTTTGAAATTGAAAATAAACGCTTCTATTATATTGTATTCTAAAAGTTTCACTTTTACATAAAAAATTTTGATCATCACGAAATTATGTAACATTCATTTACCATGCCAAAAACTACAAAATCTCCTTATTTCAAAATGAATAACATAATGAATGTATCCTAATTAATTCAAGTGAACTGATCATTCACTTAGTTTCATAAATTGCAATTTCCCGATTTCTTATGAAAAAATGCACTTTATTAAAGTTGACAGAAACACAGATTGCTAAACAATACTCCTCCACTACCTAAATTTTTAAAAATGTCTCAGGATTTTACTGACCAAATTTTGGAAGCATTTATATCTGCGGATATTCCACTCTCTAAACTAAACAACCCTAAAATTAAAGCCTTATTTAGTGATTTAATATTAAATCAAGCTAAAGCGGCTGTCAATCAACTTGGATTAGACAATGCTTTGATTCAAATATGTACATATTTATCTCTGTTAGATGTAATAGAAATTGCTCAAGAATCGTCATTTAGCATAGAAAAGGCCTGCAATGTATGATGTAATTTGTCCTTTGATTCGGACCCTTGCAGCATAAAGGATTATATTAAAAAACGTTTAACGAAAAACGACATAAACATGTATATGCCATTATGAATAATTTAGATTCAAACAAATCCCCAATATTATATCATTCTCTAAGGAACGCTGCTTCTACATCCGTCAGCGTAGAAAGAAGTTTTAGTCTGTTAAAAAAAATGGTAACTAAACAGAGACCATGAACACCTAAAAATATCAAAAAATATATAATTTTTTATCACAACAATAAATACTCTATTAATTATCCATTTGCTTAGTTTAATTTTATTCATTTAAATTAATATTTAATATAAAGGAATTTCTTGAAGGTAAACAATAGAAAGTTATTTTTTTTAAAAAAAATAACTTTCAGTAAATATTTTGAATTTTCAAATGGTGCGAAATAAAAACATAAAAAATACTTGGAAAAAACGAAAATTAATCGATTGAAGTTAACAAGATTCAAATTAGAGTTGTATACAAAAAAAATTTTTAAAGTTACTAAAAATCAGTCGTTAGGTTATTTTATAGGTTTTTAAAAAATTGCCTATTCATAAGTTATTTCATTATCATTATTAATAACTTATGATAATTAAGAATTTTTTTAATGTTCAATTATGAAAAATGATTTTTGATGTGTCTTATACAAATGCATATAAGATAAAAAAAATACTCCATTATGATTTGTAGTACAACATTGTGTACTTTATTGAGGATGAAATATAAACAAATGTATTCTGCTGAATATTTATTAAAACTTAGATAAAATGAAATTAACTCGACAAAAAGTTATATAATTTCTTTTCATTAAGCACTTTCATTCGTTAATAAATTTTTTACAATGTTATCTCAAAATTAAATCTTAAATCAATTTTTTTTGTTTCAAAGCACCCTTGACCTTTTTTTTGAGATTTAAAGGGTAAATCCTTATTTAAAGATTGCTATTATATTTAAATGTTTAAAAGTGTTTTCATATCCAAAATAATTGTACTACAAATATAAAAAATGTTTTTAACTTTTTTTAGGTAATTCTTGTGTTAATTTCAGGAACACGTCAATTTTCTTTGTAATTTTTACATGATTTTATCAATTCACTCTTTCACATAATAATAAAAGTTTGCCAAAACGTTTTAAAAGTAGTTACAATTTTAAAGTACATGCGATAAATGATGAGCCATCATTCATTTTGTGTACAATAACTAATCTCGTTAATCAATAAAGCTTTTAATGAATATTGTACATTTTATAACAATTTCGGAAATTTAATATTAAGTTGGAGATTCATCAAATAGTTGAGAAACGAGTGGTTTGAGTTTTCTACGGCTTCTCAGTCGTGATTTGACTAAAATAAAATTAATTTTTTCATTAATTTTTGCGCGTCAAGACTTTTGACTTTAGCCTCTCATCGACTGGTGTCCAGATGATACTACAAAATTAATTTATAATCTCCAACAGTAATGAGACGATATGATAAATCTTTATCTTGTTTCTCGTTTTTTACCCAAATATAAAACATACACCAAAACTATTCTTGAGGACAGACCATGAGATAATCACTTTTTAGAGGACTCTTTTTTTAATGTTGCATATTAAAATATTAAGTGTAGTCTTTTAGATTAAATATCTACACTCTAGATTTTACAATCTCGATTGTTTATTTTAATATTACATTCCGTAATTCTCAGTAGATTCAAAGTTTTTTTCTACTTCTTGGACCTAAGTAAACCTTGACGCGGCATTAACCATAACATCTAAAAATCGTTAAAACTTACTAGTTCCACTTTCAGAAGTAAACTAAAAAAGAATTAACTAATTTAATAATAAAAAAAATACCTTTTTATTCTGAACAATTCTTTTTGATCTTCGCACTGTAGATAACGTATCGGTGAACTAATATATATAATATAAAGTAATTAACATGTAAACGATAATTAAATAAACACACACACACACATGTCACGTATATATAACAATGTTTTAAAACCTTCTTAATTAATATTATCATAATTTACAATTAACATAATTATTAACAGACAAATAAATTTACAGAAATAAATTTGAAAACCTAATAGTTGAAAAGTTGGTAAATGTGAACGTTACCTGTTTAGTAATACTGAGATTTTTAAAATTTTAGATTAAATTTAATTTTTGCTAAAATTAAAAAAGCCCGCCCATCGACAGAACTAGCTTTTTTATACAAAGTACATAACAGTCAGCTAGTTATAAAATAAATTGTAGTAAATTTACCGAATCTTCAAACACACTACTCACATTATCTACAGACATTGAAATATTAGACATTTTTGAAAGATGTTTTTTGAAATTATTAGCATTATAGGACTAAAAAATTCAATAAAAAATCTGAAATTAAACAACATCATTTACAGCCAGTTTCAAGTCTTTTTCAATTCTGTTTTTATAGTCATTTAGCTAAATTTTTAAGATTAATAATTTTTAGCAAGATATAATAAAATAAAAGTTGAAATTTTATTTAGAATAATAAAATACCCATAGAATGTGACGATTAATCTTCCTGATGCTAAAAATTGAATCATTGAATTTTTCATATAAAATGTCATATTTTGAAATTTTTTCATTCAATTTATAAATTTTTTGAGATAATTGGGTCAAGTTTTCCAAGACATAACGTTTGTTAATTTTTTCTAAACATTAAAATAATATTTCACGATAATTTAAGTAAACCTGTACTTTCAACTTCTTTACAAATTAATGAAACTTCCTGATATAATCGAGTATCAAAACTGATCTCTTGTTTTAAAACATCCTAAATAATATTTGGTAACAAGGATAAATAAAAGTTAATAAATTTACATCGGCTTGTATCTCTTCAATCTTCTTTTTTAATTTATAGATTTCAGTGTCCTTATCTTCCAGTTTATATTGATAGTTCTAATTACCAAAATATTATGTACAAAAAGAAAATATTAAGATAAAGTTATACTAATAATTTATTTTCCAATGCACTTTTAACATTGTCATTTGAAGGGTTATTGATAGATTTTAAAAGTTCCAATCTCTCTTCAAATTCACTTTCTAATATAGCTTGCTGAGTTTCATGAAAAGTTCTGAAATTAAAAAATAAAATTGAAATTAAAAATATTGTTAAAAACAGATACGATATTAATTATACTCTAGAAACATGAAAAATAGGTATTCAAGGCTTTAATAAATTCATGCATCGGGATTCCTGATGATAATACAAGTATATTTTTCTTTCGGTATAGAAAAAAGATGACAGTGGGTACACAATTTTCAAAAATTGTCAGTGTAACCAGTGCTTCTCAAACTTTTTTGAGCATTTACACCCAATAAAACAATTATTATGACATAATTGTGTAGGAATTAAAGCAGGGGTGGGCATCTCAGCCTCTCAGAAAAATTTTACAAAAAAGTGAAAATTTTAATTGACCAAATAAAATGTTCCCAGCGAACTAATATCACAGACCTACACCTAGAAGAGAGTTTGATTTTGAAAACTAGCAAGTTTGAACCAGACATCGGACAATTTGGCAACAGCTAAATACAAAAACAAGTTCAAAATAAATTAATTTTCCGATTTTTTCCTTAAGAATTGATAAAATTTTGGTTTTTTCACATATTTGACTAAAATGAATAAAATATGTTACAATTTTATCATTCACCCTCATGAGAAGCACTGGTGTAACTTTTTATTTAGAAAATTGAGTTCCCTAATTTTATAAACTAAAAAATACTTTTGTTGTTCATATTGATCTTTGAGTATAATATTCCATTTTTGATAATTTTCAAATTTTAATTCAAACTCCAAATCATCCTTTTCCTGAATGGTAAAATACAAATCTTTTCGAAGATTATGAATCATTGAAATTAATTCCTGAATGATAAAACTATATTCACTAGAAAAAGAACAAAATTACATTTTTACTGGTATTAGACTCTGATTGATCTAAACAAAATTAATAGAATAAATATACTAAATACAGTCAACCCTAAAAAATCAAGTTTTTCAATAGTATGATATTTTCTATGACCATTAGGTATTAATATACAAGATTCAACTCAATTGAAAAATTAAATTTTACATAGATTCTAAAATATAATCACTGCGCTACACGTAGAGAATTTATTAATCTCAGTAATTTAATTTTTGAGTAGTCTGTATTTTTTTATTATTACCCGATTTGTTTTCAGATTTTCCATTAGTATGAAATGATTGTATATAAACCTATTTTTGATTAATTTTTTAAAAAAAATAAAAAACTTCTTGAGCAACTGCAGCATATTTTAAACAATGTAATGTATCATCAAAAATGCAATCATTTTGGCTAATATGGACGAGTATATTAACCGATCCTCCTTCCTGAAAATAATTTTGAAAAATTCGCGTCAACTTGCTTTCTCGAAAAGGAACAATCATGTTTTGACTATATATTAATTAAATTAATGCAAATATATTTTATTAATTAAAATCCAAATCAAAATGTTACTTTTTAATTTGATTAGATCTTAACGTCGAAATACACCTTTGCAACGTTAACAAAGATGTATTGATATTTCCCAGTTCCCTTAAATTTGTTGTTTCTGACTTGTTAATTCTTTCAGATCCAGCCAAATCACAAAAAACGATTCTAGATATAAAAATATAACCTCATGAATAATAAAAAAGACAAATGTATAAAAACTTACGAATTCATTCCAATCGGGGTGTTGTCATTAGCATCAAATTGAACAATGACAATGCGAAACATACAATGACTAAAAGATATAATTTATTTACATTAGTGACTGCCATAATTTTATCAAGTAAATTTTTGAAAAATCAATTAATTCATAAGATTTTTGGGCTTTCATCACGAGACTTAAAAAGTTATTTGATTTCAGAAAGACCAAATAAAATTAAAAACCTCCTGCTAGAATTTTTGTTTAATTTTGTAGTAGCAAATTTCAATCTACTCTTGCCCAGATTAAACAATTTAACAGCTTCCATTGAATTTTGAATGTTAATAAAATTTAAATCTAAATTAACATAAATCAAACGAATGGTAATAGAAACACTATATTGTACCTTTTATATAAGTTTTTCCAGTATTATCTTCCTTGATATTAAGTACTTGCCTTTTAATTTTACCGTCCGCGCTAGGCAGGCAAAACAAATCGTAAACTTGTTCATTATAAATCTCTGCCATTGTAATCCAAATACCAAACACACTGTTTTCCCTTTTTTCACTTTCACCAAGTTGAATACTATCTATCATGAGAAATTAAATTTTAAATTTTTGAGATTAAAACCTCTCGATTCAATAGAAACTTTTAAATTATGGAAAGCCAATTCTAATTGTTTGATTGAACTTTTACACATTTTCTAAATTTACACTAGAATTAAAAAAATTTTAAAAAACGTTAAAATCATTCAATAGACATTTTTTAAATTGTAAATCGTTAAAGTATTCTTCTGTTGATTGTTCATAAATTGCGCTAGCTCTAACTGGTTTTAATAGGTTTGAATTTCCTTCGGTGTCAGATTTGATTAAATTAATTTTATCGAAAATTAAATTTATCGCTTTAGGTATTAAACCAGGATCAGATGGAGGACCTGCATTTGTTTTAGGTGAAAAAATTGTATACTCATACCTTGGATTGTATACGTTTTTCCAGAATTTGTTACTCCATAAGCAAACACCAAAACATTTCGACCCTTCATGGCTAATTCGATTTTATCAACCATGAATTTATTAAATATTTCATGTTGGCCACAATGTTGGTCGAATATATTGTCAAATGAAAATTTATGAGAATATTTTGTGTTTCTTTGAGATTTGTAGGTGTTGGAGGATTGAGGAGCATTTAAAATAATATTATTTGAATTTAATAATGTTAATATTGGCTAGAACATTTATTTAACTTTTACATTATAAATTTAATTACGTTTTGATATTTTTCTTTTTCTTTGGGGGTTTTAGGTCTGATTCTTAAATTTACCACAAGTGGATATGTATTATTCATTTGGACGATAATAAAATTAAACAAAATTGAAAATGAATTTGGCTGTATTTATTACAAATAAACTAAAAGTGATATGTTGTAATTGTTATGGAAGTTGTATCAAAAGTTATGATTTTAAATTCTCGTACTTAACTTTTCAAAATTGGGGATTTGAACCTGCAGGTTTTAATTTCTAAGAATGAAATTGACGATATTGCATCACTCTGGAAAAGCTGTATAATAAATTATATGACATATTTTTTTAAATAATTACAGCATACATTCGATTGCTATTAATTTTCAATTTCCTATTTTTTTGTATTATATTTTAAGGAGGGTTTATGGAAATATGTTTGTATTAAAATTTAAATGAGGATTTTTATGGACATAAATTTTGTAATATTTAATTATAACCGTCCGTAAAATTAAAAAATAAAAAATTCATCTTCGCACATTTGGTAATAGTGAACAGTAGCATTTTTAAGTAAGTTATCCTAACTTATATAAAATGCAACGCGATTTTTGTTTGTCTGTCTGTTTTACTTTTTTGAATTAACTAGCACTCTTAGAACTTTTTAAAAACCACATTTCAATTACAGTTTTTTCCGGGCGTATAATAAGATAAATTTCAACCTCCCAATTACACATCTTAAGGGTCAAAAACCTTGATTGTCCCTTTTTTGAAAATTAAACGATTGGAGAATTTAAAAAAATATATACGCTGATGCGGATTTTAAAATCATAAACATTATTATAAATTTAAATTTAAAAAAATTATACTTGCATGGCCAAAACCCCAAATTCGTTTCTTTTTGTTCCCTAGAATTTCAAAAAATTTACAGGTTGTACAGTTGTATCCTGTTAACACACAGAAAATTTCAATACGAATAAGTGACGACTTCACAGTCAAAAAAACATTTTAGTATTCATATATTTTTTTTTCGAAATATTTTATTAAAAATAAAATTTGAAATAATTAACGGTCCGAAAATTAAAAAAAAGATTATTCTAATAGAGCTTATTTCAGTTGATATAAATACAACATTTCAACCCCAGAAATCTACGCATTCCTGGTGAAAAATAATTTTTAATATATCTCAACCAATATTTTTAAATATTTGGATTTAAATCAAAAATTTAAAATGTAAATATTGATACTAAAATTTTAAAAAAATGTGCATTGTACGTCTACATATTTCCAATAAAGACATATGGGTGAAAATCTATATAATTTATTCCTTCGGAATT